>PVKZ01003284.1:0-144688 GCA_004027375.1 Macroglossus sobrinus
AGTCAGTTACATTGGATTGTGTATTTGCTGCTCACATGTATTTTTATATTCTCCCTCCTGCCAGGAATGCTCATTTTCTCTTTCTTTCCTTTTTTCACCTATTCGTCGTATCCAGCTTTTAAAACGGACCCAGCTCAATTCAGACCTGAACCGTGAGGCCCTCCCGGAGCCCGGCAGCGATGTTCCCTGCCCGTTTCTCACTGCATGTTTTCCCGAGCACACAGTACAGAATCCTGCCCCACCCGAGTCCCTCACACGCGTCCCAGATGGCGTCTCCTCCGAGTGTGGTCTGGGATCGGTCACACGTCAGCTCTGTGCCGGGGAGGCTTGTAAAAGCTGATGCTTCTTAGAACGAGGAGTTTTAGATTACTTATTTGGGAGGAAAAAGCAATCTCCCAGGTCTTAAATGCTCAGCCATGGGGTAATTTTAGACTTCTGGGAACGTGATGAAACAGATACCGTTAAAGATAATTAAGACAGAGCTGCGGTATCTCTATGTAAAATCCAACTTGAAAAGATTGAACGGTTGCACCTTGCAACCCGTGTTTTCAGCTTTAGAATGCTTTGACATAGCACATTATGATACTAGAATCCATTTATGCAGAGTTTTAGTACTAAAAATAGGTTAATACATTCAGCAGCAGTTAAAAGATTGTCTAAAAGAGTAATGGGAGTTATGGCCCATCAGATCTATAAATATATATGACTACAGATACATCATTTCTTAGAGGTAACGTACACAGTGAGGTATGCAGAAAAACTTGAAAAAACACCCTTTGTTCACATGTTTTGAGATGTGACATTAGAGTGATGTATTCATGAGGATTTCATGATATATTAGTAAGCACACTGCAGGATATTTTGGAAAAGTAACGAAGGCTTAGTAACATGAAAATTTCCCCCAGCCTCCTTTTCTCAGAAATAAATGAGGTGAGACTTGCTTTTCAGTTCAAGACTTTGGAGCTTCCCATCCATGATCTCGTTTATCATTTCATCCTACACATGTGGGTGGCCGTTCATCCTTTCGTGACTCCCTGTCCTCTGACAACGTTTGCGCGGCCTGCCCCAGAGCGCCTGGAGCGGGGTGTGTGCCCGAATGCGTGACACAGACACGGAAAAGCGGGAGGGGAAGGAGAGTGTGAGCGGGTGTGACGACCGGCCGGCACCCCTGTCTGCCCGAGACGGTGACCCATGCTAGCTTCGCACTGGTCAGCGTCGTCTCATTCACCCACAGAGCCACCTCTGTCCCACATGTCCCCCGGCATTCACCGAAAGCCTCTTGGCTGCTGGCCGCCTTCTCTGAACATGACTTCAGGGAAACGCCTCAGCGGATGAGGACACTAAACAGAACTGTGTGGCACAGTGAGTTCTGGACTGCGGGGACGGGGGCTGGGGCAGGAGGAAGGCTTTTTTTAGATAACTAGGAGTTGGCCTGAAGGAGGAAGGACACGGTGGCAGAGACAAGTGCAGGCAGGCACACGGACGGGGCAGTGCAGGGGTCTGAGGGCAGTTTGCTGCTGCAAAATGGAACGTGCCAGGCACAAAACGGCGAGGGGTGGGTATGCGGAAAAAACGGAGGCCGTGTCACAAAGGACCCCGGAAAGTCAGCTGCTTCGTGAGCCTGGACGTCACCCCGTGTGCACGACGCTGAAGGAGAGCGACGGGACAGTTCGGACAGTTTTGTAAAGGACACGTCTGAGGGGCTAGATACAGCTGAAGGTGGGGAGACCAGTTAGCCGATGGATGAGAGGGTGAGAGCATGAGAACTGGAGAAAATAAGAAACGTTTTGGAGGCGTCGTTACCCCTCTGCCCGTCGTCTTCAAACCTAAGTCACACGTCACCCCTGGTACGAGCCCTTGGCCAGTCCCCAACTGCTCTCTGAGGCCCCCCCACACCCCTCCTGCTGCCTCTGGATCTATCCACAGAGCCAGGGCACCCCACTTTCCTGCCCAGCCTGCCGGTCCCCAACAGGCCACGCCCCCTCCCCTTGCACTTTGCACTTTCCCCTCTGACCTGAGTCTCTTCCCTTAGCCCTCCTCACGCACGCTCCCCCCCATATTCTTCAGGTCTCTCCTCCCCAAAGGGCCCCTCCTCAGTCACTCAGTTTTAATTTGCTAATTTCCCCCATGCCACTCATCGGTGTCTAAATATCTAAACTGTCCATCACTTTTCTCCCTGAATGTGTTTACCATGGCCAGCTCTAGCATAATGGGGCTTAGCACATGGACGCCCCCAAATGTAGGTATGAGGTGTGTATAAATGAACGATGAATGAATGAGTGGCTGGACAGAGCACTTAGAAGGCGAGTCAGAGGAAGAAGTGCAGCTGGTAGAGCCAGAATCCCACGATGCCAGGCGCTCCTGCACATGGTCCGATCACGCACACTAACGCCAGCGCTGGGAGACAGGTGATGATGACACACAGACAACATCCTCCAGACAAAACCACATATAAAAGTGAGAAAAACAGGGTCCCCGGGCCTCAGAGATACGTATGTCCTGTGTATGGAGCATCTCTCTCTCTGTCTGTAAGTAAACGTATCATCACACGAAGAAACGTTTTACTTCTTACATGGTTAACCTGCAAATCTGGCCACCTTAAAGGTATGGTCTTTCACATTTAGTTCTCAAAATATGCTTGAAAAGAGGATGGCAGATGATGTCAGTACTAAAAAGTTAACTATTTTAATAAGAAGCTGAAGCATATTACTGATACACTGTATAACATTTTAGCAGGCAAATTTTTTAACAAGTGGCATTTCCTAAATAAAACCAAATTCAGTCTTATGAAAGCTATTAGGTTTCCCTTTGCTCCCTTAATAAATGGTTTTATTTATAACATCTGCATCCTACCTCATGCAATATATGCAAAATTCTCTAAAATTAAATATTTTGGATGTATTAAGGGAATATTCGTTGACATATGTCTAGATTCTTCTATTCTAAAATTGTATAAAAGTCTGGTAGTGCCGTATAATATAAGCTAAATGATAGGTTGATTAAAATTTTCTACATTTTCCTACAACAAAGAATACATGCTATGGGAAACAACTTCCTAGCAGGGAATAATTGAGGGAGAGGCAATATGAAAGGGGTAACTTTCATTTTGGATTCGACTTTAACTTCTTTTTTCCTGCCAGAAGTTCTGAAATTTTACTGTGCTTCAGGATCATCTGAATTTTAATTAAAATAAACATTGTGAAGTTCTACCCTGTAATGGCTGGGGCCCAGGTATGTACATTTTAAAGTGCCCCAGGAAATGATGGCGGTGGGGGGGGGGGCCTTACATTGTCTACATTCCTAGAGCTCTATCAAAAATTTAAAAATAATTGAGGAAAACAACTAAATTTTATAGTGCTTATATAGTTGTCACCCATCATTTAATTTCCATAACAGCAGAGAGAAAGAACGGGTGTTGGCATTCCCATTTCAATGCAAGAATCCAAGATTCAGGGGCAGTAATTTGGGCCTTTCATTAACAAAGTACAGTACTATTTACTCATTCCCTTGTAAATATCTGAGTGCCTGCTTTCGTGCAGGCAAAGTTCTAAGTTCTCCAGAAAAAAATAGTAAATAAAACAGATAAAAATCTCTCCCTCTACAGGGAGAGACAGATATAAGCAGTAGACATAATGAAAAAGTAAATCGTGAAACTAATATTAAGTCCAAGTCAATCAATTCAAAGTAACCCGGAAAAGTTAAATGCTACATGCTATAGAGATTATCGAATGGACTTTTGAAACAAATGAGCTCTCCAGTTCATTAATTTGAGAAAAAAGCTAAACGAAACACAACCCTTTGTAAAAGTCTAATAGAGCTTTAAGTTTTAAAACAGCATTTTGCAAACATGCAACTGCTTTTTTTAAATGTTGCAACAAGTCTTACTGGATGTACACAGTACACACACACACACACACACACACTCCCTCCCCCCCACTCCAATGCCCTGTGGCTGCGTCATTTCAAGCGCACAGAAGCGGCGACCTGACTTTATTCTCTCTCTCCTGCAGATGGCGCTGCAGACCCGACAAGGACCCTTCTCCCCGTCAGTCCTGCGATCTGATCTGTCAGGCACAGCGAGGCATCACGTCGGATGCTATGAAAACCACATTCGCTCCAAAGCAGAAATCACTGTGCAATGGCAGGACACAACTCTGTAATTAAAACTTTCCTTGTAAAGTATTAGGTCCCACAAAGGCTGAACTGTTGAAGCGATTCTGTTTATCTATCTTAGTTGATCTATTTTAGGATCTATTTTAGTTTATTGAAAGGTATAGTATAATATCTGTTTCTGAAGTAGACAGATGATTCATTGGTAAACTGCTGTATAATAAACCATTCCTGTGGGTTCTGTGTCTGACTCAACCAGAATAATGCTTTTTATGGCACTGGGATTTTACTTCCTTACCCAACCAGTTAGGTAATTTTCTGCAGGGAGCGAGATTTAATGCCTGCTGAAGATAAAGGACCAGGGGTTAAGTACAGGCATGTTCGGTAGGCAGACCCTAACACCGAGTAGAGAGCGTCTGTCCTTTTGAGCTGGAGCAAGAAACTGCGGTAAGTCAGCTCGACTATGTAAGAAAGAGAAAGGTCGAGGCTCTTGTCCCGAAACCCAGATTTTCATTTTACTTCCCACTGACTGACTGACTGACCCGTTAACCTTTTGGCAGGAGTCCCTAATCGCTGACTCAGCTCTAGAAGGAGGGACAACATAGTTCAAACGGTGCCACGGGATCAGACTGTTCCCTTTTCCCAAGCATCCGAATGACACCTGTTTTGTTCCGGCTCTCGTGCTAGGCGAGAGGGCCAGCTGCGGTGAACAGACATGCGACGGCACGTTTCATTAGACACGCATCCTTTCCCTGCGTACAGGGGAGATGGCGAGTCTGGCGATCCATCATCACGGCCGTCTGAGTGCTGAGGTAACGTTCTCAGAAGTCAGGGAAACCCCTTCCATTGGACTGCCAAGAGACACAGCTCCCCTGCTGTGTGCTTGCCACTGAAGGCCTGCTGAGCTCTGGTGACGAGGCCCGGTCCCCTATGTCAGAGAAGGTGGGCGGCCTCTCTCGCCCTCTGTCTGAGCAGTTACTTTGCGGAGCTGATGGAGAGATGAGCTGGCCCCCTTTTTAACCCTTCCTTGGAGCTTGTTGCTTCCAGCGGTCACTCACCCTGCCTGTCCGTATGGCCAGCTGAGCCTCAGGGAAAGAGAGTGAGAAATAATACAGACAGATGCTTCAGACCCAGAAGCAGCGAGGGCACTAGAATGATGAGAAAACAGAATGACATTTCGGACAAAGAGAGAAGGAAAGGCTTGATCCGTCCTGATCTGCAGTTCCTCGAACAGACCATGGTGATTTCACTTTTCAATTATCCGGGAGGTGAGATATTGAAAAGAACCCAACAGGGATTCTAGGGCTCGCAGCCTGGGCCAGGAAGCCAACAAATAAACTGTCAAAGCAATGACATACTCATCTTCCCTGTACCCCAGGCTTCCGTGAACAGCGAGGAGGTTGGTTTTAGAGAATTCCCCAAATTTACTATAAGGTCAGTATATCATTTGATGTAATAATTTCAGTTACTTAACATGACTGAAGTATAGCTTTTCAGTGATACCTGATCAATACCAGTGAGAGAGCGCCTTCACAGGCAGCAGTCCCTAACGCGGGGGCCACCCAGGGAGAATTCTCCGCTCTGTCCCAGCAACGAGGCGCAGCACGGGCCACCGGCACACACAAACAGACCTCGGGCACATCAGTTCCTTCTTCCTCCATCTACGTCCTTCCTGGGCAAGCGGCTGCCTTCACGCTCCTCAGGACTCTGCTAATCCACGCTGTAACAATCTTCAGGGAAAAGAACACTCGTCTACAGGCTACATGAAGTTACGCAGAAAAAATCACCCGAATGTGAAAAGGAACCGAAGGAGTAAGGCACAGTATAAATTCTAATTTGTAACTTAAAAAGGCACATCCTTAATATGAAAGTATAGTGAACTTACTGCAACTAATTATTATTTTTTTTTAAAAAAAACACAACACACCAAAATTGGTGCTGGGAGGAGAGGAATATATAAATGTTTTTGGGGGAGGTGGTGTCACATCACTAAACGAGCATTTGTTTTCTGAAATGGAAATCACTGATGACATGACATATAATCTACTCCAGTTGTTTCCAGGAAAACAAATGAATATGTTTAATTACTCCAGATGAAAGCATGATTGCCTCTACATGCAGTCACAGAAAAGAATTAATCTACTTGCCCAAATAATAATTTAGTGGTAGGCATGCAAATCAATCTTATGTTTCCTCAATCTCTTTCTTTCCCCTCCCTCCCTTCTTTCTCCACCTCTCTGTATGTATGTATATTTGTATGTATGTCTGCATGTATGTATGTATGTATAAATGGGTACACACACACACACACACACACACACACACACACACACACACACACGGAGCTGTGAGTGAGTCCCTCCCCGGTCACTAATCGTTTTGCTCTGTTATAGTTACGGGGAAGGTGTTACATATGACATGCCCTCTAGCTAAAAGCAGCCGTGTGGGCTACTAAAGAAAGAGTAAGAATTCCATGATAAGAAATTGGCTTTTAACCACTACTGTTTACTAAACATAAATAGATGTTCCCTTCTACAGAATCGTCCCATTTTCAGTTGTGTGTTCTAGTATCCCAAACTAGTGCTTTTCCAGACTTGAGAGATTTTATTGCTTTTCACATCACAAACAAGGTATAAAGTAGGGGTCATAAGACATAAGTACGGTGAACGGGACCCCGCAGACTGGTTTTCCAGACTGCATTTGAGAGTTCCCAGGGCATCACTGGGTGTTGTGGTGTGAGAGTAAATAAGGAAGCTCATTAAAATGGCATCAGGCGGTGCTGACGGGGGGACTCTCCCCATGTGGTGCACAGGATGCTCTGCAGCCCACATAACCGACGGGGAGGAGGGAGGCAGAAGTTATTCTGACAAGAGGACATTTTTCACGTAGGAATTTCATCTCCGGCTTTTAGGAAAAGAAAGGAAGCTCACGCTCTGCCCCAGCAACGACGCACGAAGCACACCGCGGCCCGAGAGAGGCCACCGCGACCCCCGACTCCGGTCCTCCTCCAGTGAGCTCAGTTAAAATCCGTCCTCCCCGAGGTCCTCCTCACACCTGAAAAAGCTGGCTTTCCCTTTGTCCCTCTGGACGTGCCCGTGGTTCCCCACAGCTTGCTTGTCCCAAACTGTGGCTCTCTGCTATTCCCAAATAAACTCACTTGGCTGGTAAAACAACCGGCTGTGTTTTGAGGCTGAGAGTGGCAAGACATGAAGAACAGTGGTTTAAAGTCTCAGTATGGCAGAAAGATTGAACTCAGAGTGAGTTTATCTGACCGTCCCGCCCCTCTGTCAGTAAAGCTGTCTCACGGGGCTGCAGTGAGCAAAGGCGTGAGCACAGCAGAGAGGCAGCTGGGATTTAGATCTCTCTTCCTAAACCTGACTGCCCAGCGCACACCAGGAGAGCTTAAACACGAAACACAAACAAACACAGCACTGGGGCCATCCTGAGACCAGTCCAATCAGACCCTCCACACAGGGGCCAAAGGTGGAGGCATCAGCTCGCTCCCTAGGCCCCTAGATGCACCCAGTGCCGAGCCAGAGTTGATAACTACGTTTGCTGCAAAAATAGTTTTCAGAGGCATAAAAGAAGGTAGTAGTGAGACAAATCCCTGAGGCTGTTTATCAGAGAGCCATAAGGCACTGAATTCTCTGAAAGATTCTCTTCAAGTATGTCTGATGGAACTCTCTCCACGCATCTGTGTGAGATCCGAGACCCCGGTGAAGGTGATTTTGACTCCAGGTGGGAGGGGGTATAGGAGCGCTAAAGTAATGGGATTTGGAGCTGGATGGCCAGGAAACAGTCCCAGCTTAGAGGTTCCGTGACCCTGGGCAACAAAGTTACTACCTCTGTGCCTCAGCTTTCCCACCTGTCCACTGGTCCTTGACACTGTTGGGTTATGTGAGATAATGCTTAGAAAATGCTCATAAGGAAACAGTATTGACTCAGTATTTATTAGCTATTATTTCTTGCAGAGAAGAATAAAACGGAGGCCAGAAAGTTAGAAATATCAGTGGAGATGTAAAACACATCATTAGAAATATTGAGGGCCAAGAGGATGTGTTTTTCTGAGGCCTCTCTGATTATATTGATTGGACGGATGCCTACTATAAACATGGGTAAGGCTACATGGCCAAGCTTTTGGCTTTCGGGAGTTTTACAAAGGGTTTTGCTTGGTACTGTATTTAGGAAAACTTTGCTGACAATGGTAATGATGTTGGTAATACTGATTTTGGTCACAGACCTTAACTGAATTAAAATCACTAAGAACGTGATAGGCCTTGACTAGCTCAATGCTAAATATGGCTTTTAATCTTCAGAAACTTTCCAAGGTTTTCATATTCAGGGAAAAGTCTGATATTCAGTCCTGGTAGAAATACCCCACTTCGGCTGTGGAGACAGGACTACGATTCATCAGTGTTATTATACTGGCTGGTGAATGGGAATATCGCCAACGTACAAATCAGAGGCTACAATTCTAAAGCAATTATGGCCAATTCCAGCATTGTTAACATGATTTAAATTATGAATGTGTTAACGGATGCATGTTCACAAATCAGATTCTGATTAGGTAATACCACTTGACAATGTGTATAACATTCACATTTTTTCAAGGTTTTCTAGTATAAAAACTCATAAAAATTTTCCATCATGTACGAAGAGCTAGGGAATGGATGATTGATGGGTTTTTCTTTATAAATCTTAGTAAAGGTTCCGATTTGGTTGGTCTTCGATTGTTTAGGCTCAGAATCAGGAATTCTGGTTTTGATGACAGCGTGTGTGCACTGGATTAGAAAAACATCTCGCAGAGCTTTATAAAAACAAACTGATCACCAGAAATATAATAATGATGGAACAAAACTTCATTCTGAAAGTTCCTGAAGATTCTACTTTTCAATTTATTATAAGACAGATGCTCTTAAGGAGGCATCAAGGAACAGTCAGAACCAATGTAAGCACATGTTAAAATACAGTCACCATCTGTAGGTGATATTCGAGTTTTATCTGGAAGTTTAATTCTTCTACCAATGGCTGCAGGTAATGTGGAAATACAATAGAGTGGGTGTGTAGTTGTGGGTATGTAATTGTGATGATTTTCTAATGTCGAAACAACTTCATTTCTGGTGTGTTTGGTCCTTTAAATTGTATCACTCCACAGAGACTCTTAGGTCAGCTGCTCAGGTGAGAGCAACAGGACAGAATCAGTTACAGAAATAGAGGGATGTCACGTTTCACAAGGAGGACACTTGCGATTTTGTGGGGTTTTTTTTGAAAGAACCAAGTGATCCTACAAGTCATATCCCCAAAGAAGAGCATCATTCCTCTTTCATAAGCAGACATAAAAGTTAAACTTGGAATTTAAGTGTCAATGGTCCATATTGAAAATGAGAATATATTTAATGTAGCCATCATTTTTAAAAAAAATGTCGCTCAATAGATCCCACCCCTTTACAACGAGAGAGAAATGCTTCTTTGGAGTGTTTGCTCAGGTAATTGATATAAGGTTCTAGTTTCATATATGATCTGATTTTTAAAAAGGAAAACAAGACCTATTTGTTATATCTTTTCCTAATCCAGCTCATGCAACAATTCCAGCGTCACCTTTGTTAAAGGCAGAGGTGATCACTCCCCTCGACAGTCTAAATGTTTTCCCAGTGTCCACAGAGTTTCCGTGACGGAACCCGCGGCCAGTCACGATCCAGCCCCGCCTAAATTTCTAGCAACGTCTCTCGTCCTCCCACCACCTCTACGGCATACTCCAGCTACATAAGTACGTCTGCGACACATCAAGGTGCATTCGTACAAATGCCGCACCATCATCCTGGACTGTGCTACAGTTCTTGTTGTAGTTATTCTGAAAGATTTCTTCATAGCTTCCCGAGAGAACAAATTAGCTATAAATATCAAGCCTTTAGCATCAAAGGACACATTCAGCTATATGGATTTATGCTCTTATACATAAATTACCAAATATTTAAACCCTGTGTTGAAAAAGCATGTGTTTTTCCTTAAAAAATAAACAATAACAGAAAACTTGTTTGACGTGATCCTATCCATAGCCCTAAAGCACAGTGGAAATCATTGTAATAACAAACTCACAGAGATACATGGGCAATAACAGGCTTAGAATAGGTTTAATATTTTTCCGTGTTCAGAAAGCCAAGTTGATGGATTTCACATCCCTGCTCTCCCGGTTTTATGGTTCTTGGCAAGTCTTTTGATAGCTTCTGTTCCCAGGCAAGGCTGCCAAGTCCTTTTCTGTGCCCGTCCATTGCATCGCTCAGGCCTCCTCAGGTCCAGCTCTGGCTCTGCCGCCCCCTGCACTGTTCTGGCCTCAAACCAAAGTGCTGCCAGGAGAGAAAGTCACCCTGACAACCCGTGCGTGCAGAGCACACAATCGCCCCTCACGTCCTTCTCCTTCGAGACGTCAGACAGAGCAGCCTCACGTATGGTCCTCGAGCTGATGGCCAGCCCCTGCTCTTGCCACCTCCGCCTCCTCCTGGGACCTCGCCCCTTATTTACTCAATGATACACTCTGCGTATGCAAGGACAGAACATAATGGGATTTTCATGTCTGTGGCTCCCATAATGAAAATTAAAAGATCTGATGAGCTGCAAGTAATTGAGAAAGAATCTAAATAATTCTTTCTAAATAATTCTAAATATACCCGATGGTCTACAACTGAGTATTCTGATTCTTAGAATTTACATTGCTGTGCCACATACTACAGAGAAGTTGATAAAATCTTTGCAAGTACTTTATTTAGGAGAAAGGTTGGCAAGTTCCAAACTTTTAAGAAGTTTCTGCAAAATCACGTCAGCCTCTCGGGACCGTTCCATTCCCTGCGGGACCCAGCCACCCTTTGAGAAAGGCACTATCAACTTTTTCAAGCCAACGAAACCAATCTGTACTTTGAATGGAATTTCCTGTTTTATAATCTAAATTACTTCAAGAACAATGTCAAAAGGCAAAAAATTCTGGGGTTTGTTCTTATCAAAGGTGTAAGTTACAAAGCAAGGTATTAACCCTTCAGAACCCACATAACAAAGGGAATCGCTCAGCACCATTTCGGGGCTCCCCCTCTTAGGAGATTCATGCATATTTAAATGAATTAGTTTATTTTCAGCAATCTGCTCTCTAAGAGCATAAGTGGCCATTTGCTGTGGCTTATTTTCAGGATTCTGTGCCCTTGTCCTCTGAGCCACCAACTTACAGCTCGAGTGCTCCAGGTGTACCTACACTCCCGAAGTAGTTTAAATTCCCCACTAGGAAATCCGAGTTCCTGTCTGTAGGAGTCAGAAGTGAGTTTCCACTGTTAACTTTCTCTTAATTAAGGATGGAGGTCTGCAGTCACAGCTGGAATTTCGGTACTGTACTACAGACTCCACGACAGGCAACATTTCAGAATGCCGTCAACAGTAGAACCACGGAATGTCCCTTGAGATGGGCCACTCTTGGGCTCTCTTGGGATTGACACCAGAGTAAACCATAAAAGTCATCACCATAATAATATCTTATTGCTATTTATTATACTTATTTTACTCTGTGCCAAGTGCTGTATATACAGTATCTCATTTAATCCTTTTGACAATCCTATGATGTGGTTATTTTCTCTCATTATTTCACTTTTAGAGATGAAAAAACGTAGGCTTAAAGAAGTGAGTCCCAGGTACCTCGTAAGTAGAACAGATATTCAAATGAGCTACCACTCTCTTCCTTTGTGGCTTTACACTGATTCATTAACTTCTGAGGGTATAGGAATAATCAGAACCCCAGTGTCTGTGTTGAAGGAATTTATGACATATAATTAGAGAAAAGGACCTAAGACGATTAGACAAATATTACAATCCAAGGCTATAAGTGCCTTAAAGAGACACTCCCAAATGCTCTGAAGATTCACAGAAATGAAAGATCACATCTGGTTGGGGTATGATTCTTCAAAAGGCAAGAATTTACTGAGGAAGCCTGAAAAACCAGGTGGGATTCAGAAAGCGGGAGCTGTGGTTTCGAGGCATCGATGGCCCATCCTAGGGCACTGGCCTTGTGCTGTGGGTGACTCTGACAATAACGAATGTAAGAATATGAAGGTTTGGTTTATCTATGGAGGAAGGAGGCTGAGCGCTGTGGGTGGGCAAGGCGGAGCTCAGATGCAAACGCATCAGGACTGTGAGCAGAGGCACGGGGTGAGGTGGGGACAGCATGCCCATCCTCTTCGCTCTGTCCTATAGGCACGAACCGGTCTCCCCCCCCCCCAAGAAGTAACGTGGCCATCTGTGAGAGGGGTCCTTATTTACATAATGCACGTGGTAATTAGCATGCACCATGCAAGGCAGTAGGAAATAAAACTTCCTTCTCCTTATTTACAGAATATAGGCCTTTGGTGGGATGTAGGTTAATTCAAAACACTGCAAGTTTCAATTTATACTTTTCTCAAGTATATATCGGATTTCACTAGCCACTATTATACTGCAAATACACAATTTTTAAATGATTAAAATAAAAGTTGGTTATCAGTTGTAGCCGGTAAAAAACATCAGAAAGAATTCTAGGCACACTCTGTAAGGCACACGTGTACACACAGACACGGAAGGAAGAGCAGATTTAGCAATAGGTGGCTGCGGGAGACACATTGTTACTTGGCAATTAAATGTGGTGCAGAAAACAGATGCGTCAAAAAGGCCAACGTAGTTCTCCTGAAGGGAAATCTGGCCATTAAACTGGGAAGGGCGGAAGTGGGGCACTGCGCTGGGCATGCGGGGCGTCTCAACACGACTAACGCATCGCTGCCAAAGGGCATGTCACCGACGGCACGGGAGCTCCCGCTCTGTCTCAGTGTAAATGGGGAGGAAGAAGGATTTCCCATTCCTGGCCTTCCCGTGAGCGTCTGGAGGGTGAGAGCCTGGAGCAGGAGATTATAAACTGCAGCGACGACACAGCGATCACACACACTCACACACACACACACACACACACACACACACACACACACACAGTGACACAGTGTTCGGAGCCACTTTTGTACACTGAACTACATACAGCACAGGAAATCTGCAAGAGGAAGGTAGGCGAAACGCAACGTCCACCCTTGGCACAGCTTCTGAACAAAAGCCCCTGGTCTCGGTCCCATACGGCTTCTCAGGGGACTTTTAACGCCACCACAGAGGGAGTTTGGGGAGAGGGTCATTAAGCTCCTAGCATATAGGATCTGGGTTTATCCGTGTCTCTGTGGCTTCAGCAGCCACAGTGTTCAAGCTGAGGGACAGCTGTGACATCGTCCACCAGTCCTCCCTGGACAGGGGGCAAGTCCACGCGGTGTCCCAGCGCCATGCAATCCGTTCCTCTCAGAGTCCGAACTCAAATCCTATGGTCATATTTCCTCCGCATCACTACCTGACATGAACAGCGGCATACACTTTTTTCTGCTTCATTGCAAGAGAAACTCAAGGTACAAATTACAGAGGGAGAAGACGAGTTACATGTTGTACGCCAGTCTCCACAGAGCTGCTCTGTCAAGGAGTATAAAGAACCGCTTCCTTCCCCCCTTTGTGGCTGGTTTAGAGCCTCGAGGCCACGAGATCTCTTCTCCTGGAGAAAGAAGACGCTCTGCAGTTCTCCGATGCACCCTTTAGCTGGAGAACTCACTTCCTCTCTATGTAATCTGTGCCTTGACTTTCCCTTGGACTACAGCAAAAAAAAAAAAAAAAAAAAAGCCAATATTTCTTTACTACGAACTTTATTTGAGGTACAGAGATCTATTTAAAAGGCCTTTTATGTGGATGCCTCTATTTTAGTCTACATACTGGGCATTTTGCCAGTTTGATCTCCCCTTCTTTTAATTTAAGCCTGCTGCTCTCCAAACGTTTTCGGCGAAATTTTTTACGATGTGGCCTCCAAGCGACGCAGAGGACAAAGTGGCAGCTCACTGCTGAGAAGCCCACAGGCAGCCCCAGCCTCCTAAGCCACACCGTCCTCCCCTGTCACCGCTGCTTCTCCTTTTTCATCTTTGAATCTTTAAATTCAAAAATCCTGTTTTAATCATTTATCCTCCTTTGTGAATGCCGAATGATTTTTGTTTCCCCTTGGATCCTTACAAGTACCTTGAAGACCACGATGAATGACAACCTTTAGTTTATCATCACCCCAGAAATCAGATACCACAGTGGGCATAAATGACACTTAAATTTCACACTCTGCAAATCTGCCCGAGTTCTAGCTTGTGATCTGTGGCTCACAGAGCAGAACGGAATCTTGTAGGCGGGGCTTGCAACATGGTAACAGTTGCTAAGGTGTTAATTCTCTGTCTTCTTTGTCTCTAACCCGGCCCAATTTCAGAAAAAATTATACTTTCATTTAGGATAAGAATTGCGAGATAGGTTATTTTACCATGCCCAAATCTCTTAAAAATAGCTATGTAAATGGCCGGTGATGGATCTATTTTAGGTGCAGAGAGGACTCAGGAAATAAGAGCCTGGACAATTCATTTAACATCTTGTGTCTCCGTTTCCTCCTCTACAAAATGGGGATAATGATCCTGTGTGTTCATAAAAGGGTTGGTGTTCTATCTGAATGAGAATGAGTGTAGAGAGAAGATATTTAGGGGATGTATGAAAGTGCTATTCCAAACACAAAGTATGACTGTCTGGACCCAGCAGAAAACTATACCCAGTAAGCTGTTCCCACAAGGACAGTTTATTCACCTGCACCCATGCAATTCATAGAATGATCAGAAGTTATTGCTTTCTTGTCTCAGTATATTAGCTGGATGGCTGAATGCACAGAGCTCACATCTGAATCAGCACAAAAGTGAAACCTGGAGGAGGGGAAGGAAAGGGACAGCACGGAAGTCATTTGCATCTGTCACCCTGCCCACATAAATACTAGGAAATCAACTCACTCCAACAGCTCGGGAGGCACACCTGAGTGATGACAGTTCCTGAGTGCGGGCCAGGGAAATGCTGGTCTGCTCAGGCGCTCCCTTTCACTATAGCCCCCCGCCCCACCCTGTAAGTTAATCGTTTTCGTATTTGCTTATGATTGTATTTTATTATAAGCATTTCGTAAATGCTTATCATCAATGTAACAAATGTGTGTTGTCAGACTGTGGAGAATTTTCTAAAAACAAAACAGGATGAGGATGCCATATAGTAAATTATTGTTGGTTCTTTCTGGTCTCCGCAGAATCACAAAAGGGAAAAAACTTATGAGAAGAAAAATCGTTCATGTCTGGTTCAAAATCTACAGCATAGAAAATAGAATTGGAGTTGAGTTAATGAAATATATATATTTAATATAAGCTTATAGTAGGCTCTATGTCATTAGTCTTAAGTGTCTGAAAATGCAATGTTTGCTTATAAATAAAATATCTGAAAACCTACAGAATAACATAATCTGAAAAATAATCTTGGTCCTCTTTGTACTTTCTCCTCAGAAAAATAATACTTGATTGAATTTTAAGGACCTTTAGAACCCTGAGATTATAAAAATATATGGAAAAAAGCAATTTAAGAGTCAATTTTTCCACCTTTTGTTTTTCATCATAAACATCAGATTTCTGCCAATTTCTCATATAAATACAGCCTCAGATCTTGGAATGGGATTATCCTGGATTTTCCAGGTGGTCCCAGTATAGTCACAAAATCCTTAAAAGAGGGAAACTACAGAGTGAGAGTCTGAGAAAGAGATGTGACAATTAAGTTTCTATGCTATTCAATCTGCCATATTTCATCAGTTCTTACATGGACATTTTCCCCATATCTCTACAATTTTAATTAGCAGTATTTTTTCTTAGTGTACATAATCTTAGAAATAAAGGCATCTTCGATGTAAAGTAGATGTAAACTAGAGAAAATGGTTTGGGGCTGGAAAATTTTAGTTACATGTTCTTTGGGGGAAGACTGAGTCTCCCAAAAAAGTCATCCTTATTATCACCTTTGATCTCTAAAGCAAGTTTAATGTAAAAATTTAACCATATACTTTATTCAATTCAAAGTGGGTCATGATTATCAACAAATTAAGATCCAAAAGACATTGTCCTGAAATCAGACAGGAACATGTTATAGTTTCAGAGTGCTTTGTTTTAAGCACTGGACAAAAGCAGCAATAATTAAAATAACAACAAAGACATCTAAAAACATCTCACGCATTAGTGGCACTAGCTCGTGATTATAACCTAAGAGGATATGGCTCTTGTTGAACTGTGACAACTGATCAGAATCACTTCGTGAGTCATGATGGAGTGAGAATTAAGAGCAAAACTGCATCATTAGCAAGCGTAGTTTTACAGATAGAGGAACTGTTGTTCCCTTGTCAGTTGGCACATAAAAATCCTGCTACAGAACTCCTGCAGAAACTCTGGCCGTCTGTACATACTCAGTACACAGTATTTTCCATTGAGATGAAAAATCTTTTCAAACTCTTTTCTCATAATTTTTTTCTTTCAAAACTCACTTGGGTTAGGAGATCTTAAATTCTTTCAGTCAATGCTAGGAAATGACTTCATTCTGTCGTTTATTATCATACTTTGAAAAAACACAAAAGGAGGAACAATGAATATATAATTTCAAGCTCAATTTCAGTGTGCTAAATAAGAGGCCTAGGCAAATGGAAGGCAATTCCATTTAATATTTTTCTTAGGCAAAAGTGTAGAGAAGTTAAAAGTTCTGTCCCTCAGAATTTTTTTCTTTCTAATTACTTTCCATTTCCTACCATTATTTCCTCTTTCATATCTATCTCCTTTGGCTTCCCTTCTCTACAGCTCCCTTCTTGTTTTCTTCTCTTTATCCTAAATCCATTTTAGTGATTCTTTTTAACATTGACTTATTTTATATGGAAAGTCTTTATTAATCGAAAACAAAGAAAAATAGCATTGAAGACTTGAATTAAAATTTCAAGTGCATCAATCCCCGATACTGTGAATTTTGCCAAATCCTAACTAGAGCTTTGAATTACCATATCTTTATCTGAAAAATGAAAATATCTGAAACATTTTCAGAATCAATAAATTACACCAATTATCTGAGCTAAGGGAAAACCAACTAGAATAAAAAAGGTTACAATTAAATACACTGTAGTAAAACTATAAAATATCAAAGGAAAACCTAATAAAGAAGAGCATCGAAGACAGATTATAAACAAAAATTAGTTTGATCGACTGGATTAACAGAAACAACAGAAACCTGTTAGAGTATGGCTGAAAGAAAGTTAGAATACATTTTTATTATATTCGTAGTTAAAATGTCCATCAAGATGGAGGAGAAAGCGAAGATATTTTTTAGAGTCAGAGAGCAGACGCTTACTCATCCTCTCCTCCCTCACGGGCAGATTCTCGCTTTTATTAGGGTGACTACATCCTTAGACAGAAACTGCACATCCCAGCAGCCTTTGCAGCTGGGAGAGCTGTGTAGTAAGTTCTAGTCACTGATGCAAAAGATCAGATGCAGAAAAAATTTCCAGCCATGTCGGGAATCACTGATGCCCTGTGCACTGCCCCATGTTGCTCCCTCGTGATGCTGAACTGGGAGCTTGGTGGCCGAAGGGGATCCTACGATTCTGAGGCAAAGGTGGAGGAAATGACACAAAGTGCGCCCTGTGAACACGCCCACCTCTGCACTTTGTTTCATAGGCTTTGCTTTTGATATGTGCATAGTATGCTTTACTTGATTTCAACTCTACAATTAAAAGAATGTTTAGAATTTAAACAGAGGTAGCGTATATTCTATACACTATAAGTAAAAACATGTTACAACACAAGCTGAGTTTAGTAGAAACTGCAATTTTCATGTGAAGAATAGCAAACTGCCAAGAGGTTCTGAAAATCCTCTTAGAATGAAAAGCAAAAGTGTATGTAAACACTTAAGGGCTGACCACAATGGCAGTAAACGTCATAGTCTTAATTCTGGTTTCATAAAAATTGTAAAGTTTTATTTAAATCGTAACTAAACTATGCTTACGAGTGACTTGTACTTATCGATGAAGTGAATATATTAAATGAAACATACACGCTTTTACTAAAAGAATAAGTCACTATTCAAATGATAAATGTATACATGTTGCGGCACTGTAATTACTTTTATCTGTTAGAAACTATTTGTATGTACCAAAAAATAGGCCTTAAAAACTATTTTAGTGAGTTATAACTGAACACAATGTTATTTGTTACAGACTGAAAAACAAAGAAAATTTGATTACTAACAAAAATATGACCGTCTATAGAAAACCCAAGTGAATCTATAGTCACATTTTTAGAAGTAAATGGTCAGTAATGTATCAATACAACATACTAAAATCGATTGTGTCTATATCCTACCAGTGAACCTTTTAAAAAGGTACAACTTACAACAGCAATACAGAGTACAAGGCATCTTGAACTAAATCTCATGTAAGACATACAGCATCTTTATGGTGAAAACTTTAAAATTACTAAAAGCAATTAAATTCTAAGTAAACAGAGAGATGAACTATGTTTTATTGATAGGAAGACCGAATTTCATAAAGAAATTTTCTTCCCCAATTATTCTGTTCTCCCCAAACAACCTATAAATTAAACATAATTTCAATTAAAATTACAATGGAAGTGTGTGTGTGAGAGAAGTTTGTCAGGCTGATGCTAAAATTTATGAAGAAGAGCAAAAAAAGTCAAAAATAGCCATGAAAATTTTGAAGAACCAAGTTGAAGGACACAACTAACCACATTTCAATATTCATTACAAAGCTGCGGTAACTAAGGCGACGTGATATCAGTACCAGACGACGAACGGAGGTCAAAGGAACAGAACAGAGAATCAGGAAACACCCACAAATGTGAAAGCAGGGCGCACTGAAAATCGCTGGGGAAAGGATGATAAATGATGCCAGGGCAACTGATGATCAGCGGGGAAAAGAAATGGATCTCTAACTCATATCACACACAGAAATCAATGTCGAGTGAAATAAAAGACCTAAAATAAAATATAAGACTAAAATATGAGAACATCTTTATGACCAAGGGGAGTAGAAAGAAGACTTAAGACGCAAAAGTTGTAAACCTTAAAGAAAAAGATTCATAAATTTGACTACCTTCAACTTACCATAATCTGTACCTACGAAAATGCCATAAACAAATGGAAAAGGCAAAGTACAGCCAGGGAGATGGTAATTAGGGTCGGAAGAACTGAGGATTCGTAAGGAACAAATTAGCCCAGTGGCTAATGGGCAAAAGGAAGGAGTAACCCAGGGACGAGGAAACCGCATGACGAGTAACTGCAAAAGGTGGCTCTCCCTCAGCAGCGGAGTCCACGATGAGATGCTACTGACACTGATCGGACCGGCAAAATGATTAAACCTGACCACACTGAGGACCAGGTGAGGACGTGGAGTGCGGGACTCCTGTGTGCTCTGGGATGAGGGCACACTGAAGAGCCACTTCAGAGCAAACGGCAAACCTAGCAGCGGCGAGGATGCACTTATCCAGGACACAGCTATTTTACTCCTGAGAGAATACAGCCTAGAAAACTCTCATACCAGACATGGCGACGCGTATTCACTACAAGCTGTTAAGAAATAAATACTGTAATCTAGGTAGCTTCACTGATACTGATATTCACTTCTGAGGAATGGGTACATGGGCGTCTTTCACACTTTAAAAAGAGACTGTGATGGAGGCATTATGAAATTAAACTGGTAAATCAGACTACTGTTAGAACTCATGGCGCCATATTACAGAGCAGGTGTAGACTGGGAGAGATCGAGCCTCTTGTCCACCTGGGGGAGACTACGATTTGCCTTCAATAAGGGCTTACTGTCCTTGACCCAAAAAGTAGCGACCGCCGGCTACGTTTCTGCATCTATGTTCTCCTTCTCCACGCCTAGCCTCATCCAGTCACCCTGTAGGTGTGACTGACGAAGTGACACTGACCTCAGGACTGTGCTTTCACAGACAATGATGCTGAGTACGCAGGGGCCCTCTCTTTAAGCCAACACGGTGTCATTTCCGTTACTGTCATTACTTTTTAATGAGGTCACATCACCAATCAGAAGACCCCAATGATCAGCACTTTTACCACAGATAATTAATGAAACGCTATATCTCGACTCTGTTGCTCTGAATATCCATGAAGTTGCTGTTTACTTATTTTCACAACGTTGTAGAGAAAGGAATTATTTCAAAAGTCAAAGCAATCTGTAATTACGTAAATAGTTAATAGTGTCCAGCATTACAGCAAGATCAAAGACTTGTCACAGGCAGGAAGGTGGGAAGCCCTATCCGATCCAGGCCAAAGTCCCGGTTCCCAGAGAAAACTGTACTGTACAGAATTAGGGTGTACGCATCACTGTGGGAAATGGAGGGCCAGAGGGGGCTCTAGAGAGCCCCAAAGCACGCCCAACCCTGTGACTCTTTCCGGTATTGGAAGATGAAGGAAGCGGAGGCTCCAGCCTCCTCTCCCCTGTGCTCAGCGCTCCTGCGTTTGGCCTGCCCTGAGCGGCGAGGTCACTACCAGCTCTACGAGGAAGGTCACCACTGCACGGACTGGACGCGTCCTGGGAAAGAGTGGGAACTCCAAAGAATACAACTGTTTTAGGCTGTTTCCAAAACACGATTCTATGGGAGCTGGTGTCAGGCCTCAGAACCTATCACATATTTCTGTGCACTGGGAAAGATCAGTTCTCACCACACTTTCAAATTCTGGTGAATTCTC
Organism: Macroglossus sobrinus; assembly: GCA_004027375.1. Taxonomy (NCBI): domain Eukaryota; kingdom Metazoa; phylum Chordata; class Mammalia; order Chiroptera; family Pteropodidae; genus Macroglossus; species Macroglossus sobrinus. The sequence goes on from PVKZ01003284.1 coordinate 20,782, forward strand.
TAGACATCTGCTTTAAAATACCTCTGGTTTTTTCTGTTTCAGCAGTGCCACACGGAAAGTTCTTTTAACATATATTTGTATCTTCAAATTACTTATTTCTTGAAATATCTATTTTCTTATAAGAATACAAACATTTTCTATGTTATAAAAGAATGATGCAGTTCCTGTATTTTACTTTTTACAACCTTAGAGATATTGGTCGGTCAAGAGATAATCTCTTTGATAGTCAATCAAAGCCCTTTGATTAAATTACTATTATTCTGAAACAGACTAAGTTGATTCACAATGCCCGATGATTTACTTTGGAAGCAGTATTTGTATTTCATGAAACAGACCCACCTCATTTTTTCTCCTTTTTAAACCAAATGATTTTAGTATAACTAGGACCTAATACAATTAATAGGTACTGAAAACGTTTTAAAATTTAGTAAGAGCAGCTAATGATGAAATCTCAGAGGTCTGCCTATGAAAAGAGCCTGCTCCATGAGGTAGACCAGCTACCTCTCTGTTAAAGTAAACTAGGTTTCAAGTACACAAAATCATGAGGAAGGCAGAACAAAGAATTCTTAGATAAGACACCAAAAGTATGATCCATAAAAGAAAAAAATGAACTTCATCAAAATTAAATTAATTTAGCTAATGAAATTTCAGAAAATGAGATAGGCCAAAGAAAATGTTTGCAAGTCCTATATCTGATAATGAACTGGTATATGGAATATACATGGGGATTTTACAACTCAACCGAAAAAGTGAAATACCACCACTAAAATATGGACAAATGATCTGAAGAGACATTACTTCAAAGAAAATATACAAATGGCCCACAAGCATATGAAAAGGCATTTGACATCATTATTATCAGGAAAAAGCAAATAAAAACCACAATGAGATAATGCTTCATAACCACTAGGATGTGTGTTAAGAGTAGATAATAACAAGTGTTGGTGAGGCTGTGGAGAAACTAGAACTCTTATACTCTGCTGGTGGAAGCCTAAAATGGCACAGATGCTTCGGAAAACAGTCCGGCAGCCATTGAAAGGTAAAACACAGACTTACCTTATGACCCAGCATTTCCACTCCTAGGTGTATGCCAAAGGTAAATTTAGAACAGAAAGAAAAACTCCCTTTGTGCAAGGGTTTTACTTACTCAGGTTCCACTTGAGGCCAGTTGTCGTCACCTGATTGCAAGGCTGTCCGACAGGAATAAGGCCACACCAATCACCCTCCATTCCCGTGTCTACGTGCAATCTGTGCTTCCCCTGCAGTGGAGAAGGAATGATTGTTAAGATCGGAAGAAGGAAGGGATGTTAATGGGCACTGAAGATCTGGTCAGACACACTAGGCACCATCCTAGGAACCTCACACAGTTTATCAACTTAATCCAACAGCAAGTTCATGTAGTATGCGCTGAATAATCCCAGGACCATTCACCCGACTTAGTCCCAGCAGCAATGTTCCATGGTTGCTTTTGTTATTACTTTTACGTATGAGAAACGTGAAGCTTGCAGAGATTAAGTGTGTCCAGGGCCACGCAGATAACAAGGGGGCAGAATCAGGGTTCCTACATGTCCCTACCTGTCAATTCCAGAGGCGAGACTGACTTCACCTGCTGAAGATGTAACACTATATGATGCAGAATTCTAGGGTCCTAAACAGCTGTTCAAGTGTAACTAAAACTACTGGTTCCCAAGTAAAATCTCTGCTTTGAGAATTGGGATTCTAAATTTCAGCATTCAATGTCAACCCTGCTAGTAGTTATTTAACCTGCTTCCCATATCCATAGCTGCTCTAGTGAGAAGTACTTCTACTAAGAAACAGGATCAGCCCTGAGGAGCTGGTATGTTTCTTCCATTTTGATTATGAAAATGTATGTAAATTACCATGTTTTCAATGTTTCCTTTTATGAGGAGATTAAGTTAAATGTAATGCTCAATAGAGGCCATAATATTTGCTTTTAAAATAGAATGCTTGGAAACTCCTACACAGTAATGATTTTCTGTTTCTGTTCTATTCATCATCCTTAGAGTAGATGGTCTTTATAGAAAGATATTGAAAGTCCTTGTGAGAAAATGCCATGGCATGCATGCAGTTAGTAACGAAATAAAAAGTACTTTTCATCATTCATATATCTCAGAGGGAAAAAGTTCCAAAGGATATTCTTTATTTTAATAAAGTTTAAAGTATGTTCAATATATGACATACTACCAGACTAAGGCATCTAAGTCTCCTTTTACAGTCATTTTGCTTTTGTTCCAACTTTTGTACTGTGTTATAAGCTTCTAAGAACTTTATTCTGTGGTATAGAAGGCCTCAATGTACGAGTTGACTATCTTTAGTCAAAGGATTGCTTTTCTTAGAAAAACAGTTCTCTAGATGAGGGTGAGCCGAGAGAAGCTTCATCTGCATCTGCATCCACTTCCCAGTGCTAGCATCACCACCTCAGCTCCACCTCAGATCGCCAGGCATTAGATTGTCATAGGAACACCGGTCCCTAGTGCCACAAAGGTTGGGGACAGCTTCTAGATTACATATCAGTCCTTGGAATTTAATACAAATTCATTCAGATCTTTACTATCTGTATAATTCATACACATATATTCATATGGTATGTTTTAAAATTCTCTTTGGACATTCAGTCAGAAGGCATAAATTCAATTAAAAGGGCTTAAATATATTCAAATGCAAAGAAAAATTTCAAAGGAAATATAAAATACATTCTGGATTTGACGATCACCACTGGGAGAAAAGACAGGTAACCCATGCAGATACCAAGCAAGGGATTAGATGTCCCCAGGGAAACGTGGGTGCACTGGAAACACAATGCGTTGTGAAAACATAACGCATAGTAGGGAACAGAATCAGTGTAAATTATACAACCCTTCTATATAAATTAAAGTAAATTCAAGCACAGTAAGATACTTTCTCTAATGACAGGATTTTAAAAACATATGTTTGTACACAATAACGTGTGTGCCTGTGAGAAGGGTCAAGAGTATGGGAATGTAATATGGATACTACGCCTAAGCAGCAGCCGTGGGGCTGAGGAAGGACACGAGATACTTCTCTTCATCCAGCCATGTTATTCATGAACCTCCATGCTCGTGTCAGAGACACGTTATTTACACCACTATACACGTGGAAGCTGTGACAAGTGCATGGAAGGCAAAGCGCAGAGAAGGAGGAGAGATTGCAGCTCGGGGGCGTGATCAGGAGTGGTAGCCTAACATGCGGTCTGGTCTATCCTGAAAAATGTTCCACGGGCACTTGAAAATAACGTATATTCTGCTGCGTTGGGGTGAGGTACTCTAGAAATATCAATGAAATCCACCTGGTCTAAAGTGTCATTTAAGGCTACTGTTTCAGTCCTTGACATTTTAAATCTGAGGATAAACTACTTTGTGGATTTGAGAAGTTACAGGTAAGTCTTAGTCCACATCAATTAATATTTTTTCTGTTGGTCCAAAAAGATGCTTAGCCAATGGTCTTTGATTTTTAAAAATGCAAATTTAGCTTCATATGGCTAAAGGGGAGCAATATTATGCTTTTCTCCTATATCTTCAGGTCTATGTGACACCTTTCAGAAATGAAGACAAGGAACTTTTGTTAATTTCTCAGATTTCTTGATTCATAATGTATGCTAGCCTATATGTGATTTGCCAAGGCAGGCATACGGGCTGACATTAAAGAACTTCTCTCAAGATGTATGACATTACCCGAGACCAGAACCACAGGAACCGATCGCTGACTTCCCTCTGCTCTCATGAATCATGTCACAGCTTCCTATTCTGTCCGCTGTTCTGAGCTAAGATAACTCTTGGAAGCCAAAACCAGATGTGTATAGTGAAGATGGAACAACAATCAACCGCAGATGGTATGGTATGCTTTTCCAATCGTGGTTATTTTAAACATATTAACTACCTCTGTAAGGTATAAGATTGTGATTTAGTGAAAAGGAGCAAAAATGGTGCTGGGCACCCCTGCTAGCAATCACAGCTGTGTGTTAAGAATCATAGCTGCGAGTGTGTTAAGAACACGGAGTCACTTTCCCTAGATGCCAACGCAAAGCTACAGCAATACACAAACAGATACCATGTGACAGAATAAAAAAATCACTGTCACTTTGTAATACACCTCCTCTTTGCAAATGAGTAGGGCATGGCTGAGAGAAAAGATAAAATCCACCCTAGATTTTGCTTTTGCAAAAAATACCACACACTGAGATGTATCTGAATCCTGTTTATATCTCTACAACCTTCCATCCAATGACTGTCCAGGTTTTAAGCTAAGATATTTTGGTGCACATTCTCCAAATACATGCCAATTTAACAAGATCACTCACAAAGCAATTGAACACAGGGAGAACATAAATGCACTTTCTACTTAGTATAAAAGATTCCAGAAGCAGGTGGCAATGCCCATTTATAAAATGGATAACCATTCATCAAATAGCTATTAATGCTAAACTTACACCCTGTGGCTAATTGCAGCTAAAATTTCTGGCACGCAGTTAGACCCAGGATGAGAGAATACTGCTGTACACTGATTAAACACAAGGCTAACCTCTGGCAGCTCATCTTTTGTTAGTTTGTCCAGGTACTTAAAATTTTATCAACAAACACCATGGGAAATTAAATAGCCTGCGGGAAAGAAAAGTGCAAGAAATAAATGGAAGGCTCTATACTGTATTTGCCAGGAGAAGAGGTCACCTCCCCCACATAAAGACAGATGCTTGTGCCGGCATATTTTCATACTGTGACTACTCATGTGACTGAAAGTAGTCACAGCAGACGTGGTCTCCCCAGCAAACTTACAGCTGTAAAATCTCAGAGCTAAAAGACACGTACATTTTTATCTATTCTTCTCCACAAATATAGAATTCAAAATATAAGTGTATTGGCTTTATTCAGAATAGCTTATATTAAGTCAATGTCACATGTAAATATACTCACATATTGATTTTAGAATATTTCCTTTTGAAAATGCATTAATACCTCATCTATACATAGTTTAAAGTCATGTTAGAAGCACATTTTCCAAAGTACATTCCCCAGAATACTACTCTCAGGTCAGATAAGATTGTTGGAACACCTGCTTCTTAGCCTCTCCTCTTGGAAGTCCCAATGCGCGTCAGCATTAGATGTTCTAGGTAGTATTGCAGTAAAAACAAAACCTGTTTACCTTTGCAGGTGTTTCCCAATCTTGACCCTTTGCCTACCCCTCAAATAATACCTCGTAATTACCCATGGAATCTGCATCTTATGACATTCACCTAAAGATTATTGCCTTGGAATAGTAATTTGCACACAGCATCTAAAACTGATATTTTGAGTTGATATTTTCATAGCCAGAATATTTCATTGATGTTTTGAAATTAGTAACCTCCATCTGACTTACATTTTGGAAATTATTTAATAATCTCAGGCTGAAATCATATGTGTTTTGACATGAGGTAGGTATATTTTATGATTAAAAGGTTAATAACTATACTGAACGGTTATCGAAAAGAAAACCTCTGAATGCTACTTAAACTAGTTTATTGAAAAGTCAAAAATATTTATGAAATACCTACTATTGTTAGAGATAGTAAAATACTATAAAGAGAGGCTAATTTCCTCATTAACCCCCTGACACTAAACTATTTCAAAATAGAATGGGTAAAATCAGTGATTATCCTTTCTTTCCTCTCGCCTATTGCCTTGTTTTTACGACGTATCCTACCCTATCTTTATGACTCTCTTTTTACTCCAGTCAGAGAAAATAAACTGGTGAGTGCTCTCACATTAAATTGTCAGAAATCTACTCTTGACTCCTCCAAAAAATACAGACAGTTTAAACGATGACTTCCAAAGACAAGACTTATCCCAGAAGCAAGAATGTCTAACAGTGGAAGCAGGACGGGTTACACTGAAAGGTACATTTCGAGTTAAAGACGGATCACAGAGTTTTCAAATCCCTTCCGATAAATGTTTACTTAACATGCAGCAAAAACAGGATGCCCACATCCTTCTGTCTATTTCTATGCTATTTCTCCATCCTCGATCTGGAGAAAATTCAAAGCAAAGGGAAAACTCTACAAAATTTTTTATAAAAACTTCCTTATGCATTCCAGTTATTAACACAAATTGCATACTTCTAATGACTACAATCATTAAGAACTTATACTACCATCGTTACATGTTTATACTACAAAATGTGGCATTTTGTTACTGTATCACATCTCTCAAATGGGTTCATGTGGTATCTTTTAAAAAATATTTATTTGAAGGCAACAACTCTTTTATTTTTGTTGGATTTATGACATAGTAGAAGGAACATATTAAGTCTAGTAAATATTTGCCTGATAAATGAATGGCTTAAAGCAAACGAAAAAAGTATTGATAAAAAGGTGCTAACATGCTTAGAAAAATAACAAAATCTGAGTAGATGAGGGAGGATCCAGCTGAACTAAAAGGGACAGACACCTAGAATTCTTTCTGTAATGTTTGTTGAATTAGACATTAGGACAAAACCACACAGAACCAATAATTATGAATGCCCTGTCAATAGTATTCAAAATACACTTCAGTGTGTACACAGAGTATACATTTAATATTTGTATGTAAAATGAGCTAGTACTACCTCACTGGGTTATCTTCAGGACTACATGAGATAACATGTATAAGGTGCCAAGAACAGGGCTTTAAAGATTCATAGTATAAATGCTGATTTACTTATTGCTCTCCCTTTATCACGTCCCAAGTTTAACTTCAACAATAAGCTATTTTATAAAAGCCTAGTCATTTTGTCCCAGTAATTTTTAAAGAAAAACGCATGTGATTACTCGTCACAAGTCTAATATAAAATATTAAGAGGAAGGGAGAAAAAGAAAAAAATTATTTAAACATTTTTGTTAAACTATAAGATTTTTAAATATCTTAAAGAAAAGAACCATATCTCCATTTGCTATGTAGAAGTCTAATTTTCCATAAATATATATTTTAAAATGGTCCCCTATTCTGAAATAGTCCTTCTTTACAGGAACGCGCCTCCCTAACTTTGTTCATCCATTCTGGAAAAGTTCTAAGAACTCCTCCTGAGATCTCATATCTGGACATCATATACAAAGTACAATGCTTAAAGTTATTTTTTGGAATTCTCAATATAACCCAAGCCTCGTACGAAGGTAACACGAGGTTCTTTTTTAATTTTTTTCAATGTAAACAAATAATTTAAATAAAATTCAGTTCGAACTCTAAATCCACTGGACTTGTTTCCTAAATTTTCTCATAGTTGGTAAAGTCAATGGGAATTCCAGCACTGCGATGTAGATTTTGACTTTCCTCCTTGTGTTACCTACACCGACTCCCCTTCTGTAAATGAGATTATATGATGAATCTCCCATGACACACAATCCAATTCACATAATCACTCAATACAGACACTCTCCTTTTCCTGACCCCTCCCTTTCACCTGGCTCATCAATCCCCTGCGCACTTCTCTCTCCTGTTATCCTGGAAGCTGGGAGGCATTAAGACTGGTAGCCAAGTGGAGGGTAAGGGCAGGTGGCTGAGAGTGCAGAGCCACTGGAATGATCCTATTCATTATCCTATCTAAATAAACTGTTTCTGCTTGCTGAGATGGAGCGTGGCCGATGCTCGTCCTGTTTGACTGAACTGGGTGTCTAGCTGTTTTGTTTTGTTTTGTTTTGACTCACGTTCATGATGCTCAGGGGATATTGTTAGTGCTGCCGAAGTGGGGGCTGGGGAGAGAAAAAAATACCTTTGCATTTGTTTATTTATCTCATACCCCAGCATGCCTATCAAACTTTATAAAAACTGGAGGAAATAATGAGAAAGTTCCCGTTAAAGAAAGAGGGTGAGAAACAAGGCAGCCATTTTTGAATATCTGCTATGTTCTACTAATACTCTTCTGGGCACCAAATGTCTCATGGTGACCGTGGGTGACAGAGTTACTGCTAAGACAGGGATTACAGACCCCATACAGTCATTAATTTGCTCAATCGCCTGGCTAGTAACAGTGTAGACACAGGATCCAAACCCAAGTGTGTGCTGATTTGAAAGTCCACTTATTTGTACTGCATAGTAACGTTTCCTTGGGCATCTAACTCCGAAGCCAGTCAGAATCATCTCATTCCTTTGCTCTTCCTCCCATTTTTGCCTTTTGTTCCCTATATTCAATCTCTAAATCAAGCTTTAGTATGACCTTGTCCAAATGTTTATCCTAAACAAAAACTTGAGCAGTATGAATGAACAGCTATTGGCCTTGACCTCATCCACCTACCTTCAACACCTGCCACCCCATTTACGTCTGCCATTCATTTATTGTTCTTCACTAGAGACTGAATATTGGGAGGTTGCTGACAAAAATGTGTGGACACTCATTTGTGTTTAAAAACACACTTATTGGGTTTTCCAGAAGTTCAAAAATAATGGTTAATGCACCATCAACAACTGAGCTAAGATTAAGAAAATTAACATGCAGAGTATTTTTTAAAAAGATCTGGCTACTTTTAGTCAGGAACAAACAGGACAATTCCTGTCCCCCCACTCCCCGCCCCAATCCTATAAAATATTAATCAGAAGCAGTCGGGTTAACATTCAGAGGTGGGGAGATCCAAGACTCAGCTCAGACACCACGTGCCTCCCCAACCCTTCCCCGAGGCCTGCAGCCTGGGCTACCCACGCACCTGTGGGCTCCAGAGCACGTGGTTTTCAGTCTAACTCCCTTACTGGAAGATCAGCACCTCGGGGAAGTAAACCGTATCTCATTCATTTTTATATCTCTAAAACTTCTTTGTAAATGTTGGACACAAGGTAGGAATACAAGCAACATTGATCACGACGGGGCTGCTAAGCTTAGCTGTCTCCATATAACTGCTGTCGAGCTTCAATTCTTGTCCCAGTTACCACCTTGCCATCCCATTTTTTTGTTCCTCTTTCTATTAAAATTTCTAGAAAGACCTGTCTAAATTCACTATGTCCAGTTCTTCTCCTCCTGTTCTCTTACATTCATTCCAGTTAACCCTTCCCCAACCTCTTTTCCAAACTGGCTTTCATCAAGATCACCGGTGACCTCCCAACTGATATACCCAATGGTCAGTTCCTAGCCCTCATCCGACTTGACCTCTCAGCAGAATTTGCAGGTTTTCCCTCTCTCCTCCTTGATATGCTGCTATCTTTCCTTTGCTTCCAGAATCTCATACTCTCCTGGTTTTCCTCTTCATCCACAATTTCTTTTTCTGTCTCCTCCTCTTCTCTCGAAACTCTGAAAAGGTGGACTGCCTCAGGGCTGAGTCCCTTGGTCTCAGCTAGATCCTCCTCTGTCATCCACCTCCCTTTATGCTTTTCACGATCGCAATCACAGAGATCTTAGAGAACCCCAAATTTCTATCTCCAGCCTAGACTTCTCCCCCTAAGTCTAATCTTGAATATGCAATTCCTATTTGACCTATGTGGATCTTTTACCTCAGAAACTCCGTTTACAGCTTTTGATCTGAGCTGACACTTACTTTAACTGCGAAACGTTTTTGTTATTCCATGCCCATAACCCAGCGAGGTAGTACTAGCTCATTTTACTCTACACTCTAAACACATCCACATTCCCACCACATGTCTCTCGATTTCCTTCAGCACGAGGCTACCCAAGTCACCATGTCAAGACCCCACCCCTTGTCCCACCAGAGTTTCTCCTCCACTCAGCAGCCAAGATGATCCTTTCAAAAAGTGAGTCAGACGTACCCGTCCGCACCCTGACCCCACCCCTGAAGAGAAACACTCTTAGCTGTCTGAAAGCTTTCCACGTCTCTCTTCCAGCCCTCAGGGGTCTGGATGGACCTGAGCTTCTGCCACGGACCACGTGTACAGGGGATGCTGCTGTTACGACGGACCCCGCTCTGAGCAGCCTGGGCGTCTGCTGCACGCACAGTGCTGCGGTTAGAGCAGGTGCGAAGGAAAGACCTCCCGGGGCTGAGCCTCTTTCCCGCCATGTCCGAGTTTCATTTCCTCATCTATGAACCCAGAATAAAAGGGCTGCTGCGAGGATTAAATGACTTCACACGTGAGGCACTTAGAATAGTGCCTGCCACAGCGTAAATGGCGCCATAAACATTCACTATTATTTCATCATACAAAGGGATTAAAATGGGCAATGAAACAATACATTACTCTTAATTTTAGACAGTCAATTTACTTGCCTCTCAATTTTCGTGTCAAGAATGTTAGGATAATTATGTCCTCTGAAAGCAACATGAAAAGTGCCCCATAATACATTATATATTATGTGTTGGCAAATGCTGAAATAAATATCTCTCTAAGGTTTTACTGATCACGACCTTGCATGTTACAGGAGCCTTATTTTGATCTCTCTTATGTATAAGGCCAGCATCTCGAACAGCAGCAAGGCACACGTGCTGGTTTTCTCCAGGGGCTAGTTTCTGATGTCTTGCGCTAGAATTATGGGAAGACTTCTGAGAGAGGGCATGGCATGCCTGAGCGCGGCAGAGCTTCACGGCCTGTGCTGAGGTTAATGTCACGAAGACACCGCTAAGCACTGCATGTGATGCGCTGTGTTTGAAGCAATGGCTGGTGTCACAGCGGTGTTTACGTTTGTCACAAATCCATGCATCACCTCATGGCCGAACTACCGAGCGTCACCCCCTCCTGCTCGTACAGGTGCGTGTGTCCATGTGTGTCTGCCACTCTCATCAGTCCTCGGTGGAATTCAATCTCCCAGACAGCACCCAGTGAACTCTACCTCCTGGCATGTGTCCTTGTTAGTCACCCCCACACTGAGCAGGGCTGACCTGTGTGTAGTGGGCGGTGTGTGACGTCGGGCTACATCATGAAAATGTTCCAGCTGCCCCCTGCTCGCTCGTCTTGCTGGCCACTTGCTCTGGGAGGTTGGCTGCCGTGGCATGTCACGAGGACATCCAGACAGCCTGTGGAGGCCCAAACTGAGAGGAATCAACTGCCCCCTCCACACACAAGCAGCTAGCGTCAGCGTCCCAGGTATGCGCGAGAGTGGAATTACACCACTGACACCTAACACGACGGAACTTCACGAGACCCCACGCTTGAAGCACCCAGAAAAGCCAAATTCTAGACCTATGGAGCAATTTTGAGAAATAACAAATGTTTCTTGTTTTCAGCCACTGAGTTTTGTGGCAACTGGTTACACAGCAACGGGTCACACACACTCTGCCGCCCATTCTAGGGGTCGCTGTCCGCACGGCCTCATCTGTCTCCCTACAGCTCCTTCCGTTCTCACTTCCTGTGTCCCTTCTGCTTCTCACATGTCTATAAAATGGAACAGGTATATGCACGCACACACACACACACACACATTTTAACTTTTGTTCAAAAGAGTGTATAGGTCCTTTAAAAAGTGCAAGCATGACTAGTTTTATTTTTCTTTGTTTCTAAGGGAAAACTATCAGCTTCTCTTTGCCACCTTCTCTGTGCATTATCTGGTCTGATTTCCCCTCAAGCTATCAGCTTGAGAAAGATAAGGACAAAGTTAGAGGGAAAAAGTTCCTCAGCAATCATCGAATTCCATCTTAATCAAATTAAGCTAGGTAACATAATCATTAAAGCAGAATACTTTATGCCTGACAATGCTACATGTTCTCATTTGAAGAGACGACATCAAAGCGTGAATGAGCCACATTCTATAATGCTGCATATTGGGAAGAAAAGCATTAGAATAGTGCACATCGACTACCTCGCTTCCTAGCCCAAAGTCATTTATTTAAGATCATTTAAATAGATGATTAAATGTGACTGGTTATTTTAAATTTGGTTTGGATGCTATAAAATTACCAAAACTGGACCCTCTAATACCTGACACCTGTGTCCTGTGTTCTCTACCTTAAATTTTCTACTCTTCTAATCTTTTATATAATAAATTTTGTTGTAGTTTTGCCAGGACCAATTTATGGTATCCTAGAAACTCCACAGTGACAGAAAAGAACAGGTACTCACAAACAAAGCAGAATCACCAACATATTTACGGCCTTATGGTTTGACAGGGACGGGCAAAGCTTCTCAGGGTTTATTCATAACACTGAGCCAGCTTTCAATTCTTTGAAAATTGCTCCTTGAGACCCGGCTTCCCTGGAATCACAGAGTGGCAGCCACTCTCTTCGGGCATAAATCAGATTCTAAATAACTGACAGCACTTCTACTCTGGACACAGACGAGGAAAGCACCGTGTTTCCAGCGCCCAGGGTGTTTTTAGGGCTTAATTTCTGAAGTTGTCCATAAGAAAACAGCCATTAGGGTGATAAAAAACTAAAGTCCTGCTCTTGAATGTCACTGGCATTTTCATATCCTCTCTTCTTTCATTCCCCAAATCCAAATTAAATACTATCACAGACTTAGTGACTGCTTATCACAATTAATCCTGTCATGACTTCCGTGTTCCACAGTTGGAATGTGCAAGTGCGTGTCATTTTGGCACGCCATCATACGAGCCAACGGCATGATGGCAAGTGAAAGAGATGGCTGTGTGTGCATGTAACTAGCGACTTAGAAAAAACATCACATTAAAGACATAAGCAATAAAAAAAAGAGGCAGGACCAAATATTTTGAACTTTTTCCTACACGATGTCAGCAATTCTTTGTTGCAGGGGATGTTAAGAAGTAAGCCATGGAAAGCTTTTATTCTAATCATCAGTAACTTTGGTTTCTAACTATTTGGCATTGAACCTCCAGCAGTCACGCTGGCTGGACGCACCGATGCACCTGGGTCTGAAAAACGTCCCATGAGAAAAACAGTGGAAAACCTGCAGACATGGTTTTCAGTCAATGAGTTATCTCTTCACCTATCATTGAAAATAATTAAATGTTGCTTTTCTATTAGTTGTTTATCTTATAAAAACTACTACGATCCTATTAAGGGCCATTCAGATGACCGTTTCATAAGTGAACACTGGCATTCCACCTCGGTCACTGCATTTTGGCTTGTTTATCACCGTGCTGGCAGCAAAGGGGCTCAGAGAATCAGCAACACCGCTGATCAGCACAGACTCTGGGGCCGCCTGCCTGGGACCAACTGCTGTTCTGCCACTTACTGGCCGTGTGACTCTGGACAGTTAAATGAATCTCTTTCTGTCTCAAGTCCCTAATTCCCAAATTTGAGGAGATATCTACATCACAGAGTTGTTTCAATGGTTAAATGAATAGTACACTTTGAGCACCTAGAACAGTGCTTGGCACATGGTTTTCAATACATCTTAGCTATTTCATCACCATTATTTTATCCTGACAAATTAAAAAATGACGGAGGAGGGTTTAACGTGTGGACGATGCCCTGGCATGGGGACAGTGGCCGTGCTGTTCACCTTAACGATTCTCTAATTCTGTCCGATAACCCGGTGGAGAAAACAAGAGGCAGCAGACAGGGTGCAACCACATTTACAGGAAATACACTGACACAACCTCCCTCTGTCTACGGTCCCCTCGCTCCATCTCGATCCCCATTCTGAGGTCGGTCTACACAGCTGTGTTACGTCACTGTCCCAGTATCCCAAGGCTGCTGTGAAAACAGACCACGTAAGTGATATAAAGCTCACTGCATGAAAGAAAAACCCTATGACTAAACATTATTTGTCTTACAAATGTCATTATTTTACTGCTGTGTTTAACATACTAACCCTTCTGCTAATCCCACAATTCTTCTGACTCTGAGTTGGACTCTACAGCTGGTATAAGAAGTTATTGGGGAAAAGTAATTTTGTGGTAACGATAAATTCTCAATGATTTTTTTAAAAAAATATTACTCACTTAAAAATTAATTGTTTAATTTTTAGAAACGCTGGGCATTGGAACAATAGGGGCCAGCTTGCCAGTGTATCCAATAAAGAAAAAAATAGAGTTCATTCTGTAGAAACTCTCTCTTAACAGTCAATTTGACATTAGAAAGCATAAGAGTTTGTAAAACTAGGCAGTTTTTCCCAATTAAAATTATTTGTATTTATGTCCCTCTTCAGAGAGCTAAAGGATGACGCCTTATTAGACTTGAGTATTAACAAATGCCCTCATTCAACTCTTTAAGAAACTTATGAAAAAAATGCACTCTAAAAGTAAAGATAGATATAACTTCCTCAAGTGAGGAAAGTTAGTATCTAAATATTGTTAACATAAATATGTTTGCAAGTGAAAGAACATATAATATATATATATATATATGCTTTTAAAAGTAAGTAGCACATTTTAACCTGTCACTTCTCAGAGACTAATGAATAAATAATAATAAAAAAAATCCCCAGTCCTTTCTCTCCTAACATGAACTCACATACTCAAATAGGATAAATGTGAAGAATCAGAATATTTCTGCTGTGTGAGAAGTCAGTGTGGTGTGGCGGGGGGAGAAAGCACAGGGCAGTGCAGAAAGAGCACAGAATTAAGGTGAATACACGGTTTTCCGACCTCGTGGAAATCTAGGTACGGCGAACACAAGGACGTGCTCGCCAGCTGCCCCGTGATTATAAATGCACTAACGCCAGGGCAGCGAACCCGATGTTTTTTTCTGGTGTTTCTTACCAATAGGAAAACTATTAGATTAATCTGGTTTTAAAATAAGGGAAGATGTAAAAACTAACACTACAAAAGTGGTAATGATGGGTGAAAATGTGAAAGAATCAGGCCAGAACAGAATGGGACACTCCCGTGTGTAGGGGTGCCCCGAGTCCAGCTGTGCCAGGGGGAGCTAAAATTGAGATGTGTCAAGATTTACTGTTTCGGACCTTGAGTCCTGGTTATGACAAGCACTGAAGACTTAAATATGGAGTGGGTAATGGGATTTTTTTTTTCCTTCTAAAACGTAAGCCTGATGAAGGATGCTTGCAAGGACCACTAGTCATTTTTACGAGTGCTCAGCACAGCAATATGAGGTGTGCCCCACTTCTCTACCTAAAAAGAGGATTTTCTTTGTTTTGGCTTCTCAAAGACAGTCACAGTCTCTGTTAGAAAAAATGTCACCTCTATAAACTTAAAGAGCTAAGACAACATACTTTCTAAATAATAAAAGTCAAACTATGAATACATTTTAAGATATAAAATCATGGATTTGTCTTAATGACTGCATATCTAATTAGAATTTTAGTATTTTTTTAAAAAACCCAAAAATTTTGTTTTGCTTAAAATACATATATATGTGAGAATGAATTTGTTATGGTTTAGAGAGAAATGACAGATGGGCGTACAATTGTGTATGAAAAAAACGCTTAATGAAAATAATAGATAAATCTTGTAAAAATCAGACTGAGAGGAATCTAGATTGAGTTTTGTGAGTTTCAAAGAAAGAGAAAAGTAAAAGTACATTTTTTTTTTATTATTTGACTAGAACATTTTTCCTGTTATTTGCCTAGAATTTGCCAGATAAACTTCTGACATCACAAATTTGACAAGAATTATATAAAAGTTAATTGTTTCTACTTTAAAAAGCACTTAATAATTAAGTTTTGCTTTTAAAAATAAGGGTCCGGAAGTAAAAATTGTTTCCAGTTAGAAAAGATGCATATTTGCATACCAAGAATATTTTCTTCCCAATATAGATGGTCCTGAACTGTAGTCTTTAATGCTTGATGATGGAATCCCATGAACATATTATAAATCTGCATCAAAACCGTCTATTTTCATATTCGATTTAAAGATGAGAGTCATCTTGAGTTATTTTAGAATCTAAATGTGAAATGGAGAAATACTATCATTTATACAGTGAATAGTAAACATTCTCTAGTTCACATGCACAGAGCCCCGACACTGGCCAGCAAAGTCAGAAGGGCAGAGGATGCATTAAGGAACAACTGCATATTTCTTTGAGGAACCAATTTTCTACAGAGAGTAAATATTTGAGAATGGAAAAAAATAAAATTCTGATCAAAATTTTATATGTAGCAAAAAATATACCACTATGATGCAATTCAAAGTACCTTCAACCCCAGTTTCTTAAATAAGAATTTCCTCCATAACTTTAAAGAACAAAGTGCCAAAGTTTTAAAAGTAATCAAAAATAAAAATAAAACATCTTTAAGGAATAACAAAAATAATTTAAAATATGAAGACTCACAAAATCTCATGTTTATTCCAGACTCACGAATCCATCTGCCTACTCAAGATTCCTACGTGAAGGTTCAGTGGGCATCTCTAACTAAAGACGGTGGAAGAAACACTTGATTCCTACTCCCTTTCCCTTTCCAGTTTCCCCTGAAGGGATCGCCCCATTCAACGAAGGGCATCATGAACAAAGACAACAGACAGATCATGTAATGAGAAGAACATATTTTGTAATGTTCAAAACTAACAGAGAGTTCATCTTTAAAACATATAAGGAACACCTGCAAATCAGTAATAAAAAGTTGACGGTATTCCCAGCAGAAAAAAATGAGTTGATTAATAAGCAGATGCTCAAACTCATCAGTAATTACAGAAATATAAATGAACACAATTAGCTATCACTTGATTTCCATATAATTTATATCTACAGATGTGGGTAATGTGACTTGTTGGTGGAAATATGGGGATAACTTTTAAAACACGACTTAAAAAAACCATCACACACTGCTGGTCTGGTAAAACCATTCTAGGGAACAGCCTGGCACTAAAGTAAACATATACCCTATGATCCAGCAATGCCCTGTCTAGTTACATGTATGCCAAAGGAAAGCTCGCGCAGGTCCACAAAGGCATACATGTGAGGATATTCACTGCAGCGTTATCTGTGGAGGTGGCGGGGATGCAAGGTTTGGAAGCAATTTGGTGTGTATCATCCAAAGGGAAGATGGGCAATCTACAAAAATATGCTAGACCTACAACACATATACAACACATATTTTCCTTGAAAAATGAAAATAATCAGTGTATAAACAGCAACACAGATGATCTTAAAAATATAATGCTGCCTCAAAAAAGGTAAATAAAAAATATATGGAGGAAGCGTATATGCACATTGCCAAGCACAACAAGCCAGTGTGAAAAGACCACACACTGTATGATTTCAATCACATGACACTCGGAACAAGGCAAAACTGTCGACAGGGTAAAAGGATGAACGTTTACAAGGCTACATGGAAGGTGGGGAGCGATGAACAGGTGAAGCTCAGGTGAAGCTCAGGGATGGGGAAACCACACTGCACAATACTGTAATGGTGGGTGCATGACCCTACGGCGGAGCGTCTGGAAGAAACTTTCCAGCGCTCTATCCAAAAGACACACAGCAAAAAAGCAAAAGGACACGCGCAGAAGACTCTTCATCCCAGTCAGCGTAATCACATCATGTAACCAGTTAAAGGCAGACTGAACCATCAGCGGAGTTAATCAGAGGCTAGAAACAGATCCACGCACACATGGACAAGTGATTTCTGACTAAGATGCAAAGGCAATTCAGTGCGGGAGGGAAGAGGCTTGAGTGGTGCCGGAACAACTGATACCCACAAGCAAGTAGATGAACATCATCAGTCCATACCTCGCATTGTACACACACACTGAATCAAAATGTAACAGAGATCTAAATGTAGAAGCTAAACCTATAAAACCTCTAAGACAAAACATACGGGGAAACCTCTGTAACCTTAGTTTAGATAAAGATTTCTTAAGAAAAACATCAAAAGCATGATCCATAATGAAAGAGATAATAAAGTGGACTTCAAAATTTTAAAACTTTGCTCATTAAAAGATCACTACTGAGTTTGAATGAGAAGTGTAAGTATGAACTCTTGTTATCTTAAAAAAAAAAAATCCTAGCTTTGTCTACTGAATCAACTTAGCGGCTCTAAGCACACCCTTCATGCCTAGATATGGTCTCTGAATATAATTTCCTACTCCGCGGCCCGCTGGAGAGAGTCTAAGACTCAGCCAGAGATGTGTGTGATGAGTGGGGGAAAAGCTATGGAAACAGGAAACAAGACAACCCCGTCCCTGTCAGAAGAATTGAGTGCCACTGCATACGCTCCCACTGGCCAAATACGAGACACTCTGAGTAGCATTAAAGATGATAAGAAGAATGGACTGATTCTACATATCCAGTATGCTTAAAGAAAAGCTTAAAGAAAATTGACTGATCAGCGTTGAAAAAAGCCAGGGAACCAACTCGTTATTTTGATAAATATAAATTTTTTTAAAAAAGAATTAAGTGTGCATCCTTTCTTCCTTTACAAACTATTCCACAGGAGAATTCAGTAACTAATCTGAGGAAAGCTTCTACTTGTGTAGGTTTCCCAAGCAATAAATGAAGTAATAATGGTAGAATACTTTCGGGTTAGCATTGAGCAACCACTGTTAAATTCATGGAGGCAAATGATAATCAGTGGCTGCTAATAACACAACAGAGAGACAACCAAATGCTATGATGTGATGTCACCTGTTCCAGAAGTGACCCCTCTCCAGTTTCTTAAAATTGTTCTGATCATAGCTCTAGAGTTAACTACAAATTATAAAAATAAAAGTAAAATAGAAAGTATTTAATGCCTCTAGGCCGTGCAACAAACCCAGACTGTAAAAATGCCATACAACAAATGATAAAAATTTCTACAACAAAAATGTTGAGGGGGTGAGGGGAAGAACAGGAGGAAGAAGGAAAAAGAAATGGAGACAGAGACAGATCTACTGATTAAAAGAACAAACATGTGAACCAGTTGCAATGTATGAGCCTTGTCTGAATCCTTAATCATAAAACAAACTGTAAAAATATCTTAAAACAATGGGCAAAATGTAAATGCTTTATCATATTAATTATGTTTTACTTTATTTAGATGTGATAATGGCATTGGGATTATGGGTTTAAGAATCCCTTTCTTTTAGAGACATAAAAAAAAATCTTTAAAATGGTCATAAAAACAATACACATTTTGCAAAACAGAACAAAAGATAAATTATATTAGGATGGTTCCTTATGTGATGGAAGGCAGTCCTCGAGGGGAATGGGATTTGAATCAACAAATCCAATCAAATAATGAAACAAACTGACCAATACTGGTAATGTGCTATGAAATAAGGAATATGATTAATTCAAATCATATTCAAATCAAACCCTTTCCACTTGAAGCCCAAAGGAAAGAAATCAGACACAAACAAAACAGAAATTAATTTCATGTACCTGGCCTGAAATATTTTAATTTTCATGCAAATCATGTGCATTATCGTTCCAGTAACAGATGAAGAAACTGACTGAGGAAGTCCCAGGAGCCACAGTCAGCACATACTGCAGCCCAGACTGAATCCGCCCACTCAGAGCCAGAGCCCCTAGACAACGCAAAGTCTGTGCTGAATAATTAAAAATTTTCAGAACAAACCATAGGATAATACACAAGACACTGCTTCCTCATACACTCGCTCATTAAACAGCTATTCTATAATTAATGAGGATATACATTCTCCTTCCAGTTCCCTAATGCATCTGCATGTTTTTCTTTCTTTTGAGTGTGCCTCCTCTTTAAAAGGAACTTGGTCTAATAAATTTCTATTTTAGATATAAATGCAATTCTTCAGGTAAAAAGCCCTGTAGATAAAAGGAATGGAGGATAAGATTTGTAGCATTAATTTATTTTTATAATATTGCTCATCGACATTTTTAGGCTAAGTAGTCAGTTAAAATTTGGCTCATAGAATTGTTTTAAATGGAGTATGTTAAAGATAAGATGGTGTTAAAGAATTATGCACTATTTGGCTTTAGAAATGAAATTTTCTATGGCAGCCCACTGGACAATATGCAGTATTAAGTGTTGCTGCTAAGCCTCGTAGCCATAGTTAACACCACTCAAAATCGTGTTACCAACGTGGCTCAATGAACGAGTGCTTGCAGGGTCGGACATCTCTGTATCTGTGCGATGTAAGCTCGATGAACAGAACAGAAGGTCTTCATAATGAGCTGTATCTATGGCCAACATTCTCGGGTTGTTTTTTAATCATTGAAAATGGCCGCAATAGGTTTTTCTCAGGGGGTGGGTAATATAGTAATTTATTGGAGTACGGAGCAGTGCACGTGTGAGTGGAATGCTGGGGTGTGTCCGAGCTCTGCATCTTTCTAGCTGTAAATAAGACCTGGAGCTTCGGTTTTCTCATCTGAGAAGTAAGGAGAATAATAATATATTTTTACAGAGCTGTCATGAGATTGTTATGCAAGTCCACAAATCAATAAAAACAAAAGAAACTTTCACTTGGAGAAGGACCGGGCACCCGGTGGGCCTCAGGACTGGCCACTCCCGTAACCTTTGTTACTGAGAACCTGGCTGCCCTGCTTCTGGTAATTTCTGCTAACGACTCGCTGTGAAGCTCCTCCACACGAATGCAAGGAAACTTCTTCTGTTCGCTGGGAAGAGTCGGTTCTCACGTGGAACTCCATGAATAGACTTCTACAGACTCTTAAAATTCTATTTTAAAATTTAGTGTCTATATAAATGCATATTTTTTCTGGAGGGAAGATTCACAGTTTTCTTCAGAATCTCCAACAGGCTTGTGACCGCGCCTGAGGTACAAAGCATTCTCCTGACTGCACAGGATTAAGATGCAAATGCCTTCAACGAAGGAGGCAATCACAAACCGCTTCTCTTCCTAGTCTCTCCCAGCAGTTCCATCACCGCCATTTCCTTTATTTTTTCTCCCAGAAACATCGGGCTTTCCTCAGATCTCCCTGATAAAGTGCAGTTTCTTCACTGCCCAACTTTGCCCACAACGTCCCCTCTAGTCGTCTTGAGACCCTTCACTCTTAGTAAACCCCCCGTCATCTGCTGGCCTCTGAGACCAGCGCGGACACGGCCCCCTTCCTCCACCTGTCCACAGTAAGCCACCTGCCGCTTCGGCTCCCACCACGGTCTGTGACAGATCTGTACTACCGAACTTATCTCATGTGAAATGATGATCTGTTTAGTGAAGGTATTATTAGCTCTTCGAGAGTAACTTACTGATCTGCAAATTATGAGACCAATAAATCTTTATTTGAACGAACACATAAAATTGTCTAAGTCCTTTTATTTTTCATAAGGCTTGCTCTGCTCTCAGAAATATAGTGTGAAATATGCTCAGGAAAAAAAATATATTAAACTCTATTCATAGCTTTGCAATTACCAGTATCAAAATTTCAAAAGGTGTCCTCTTCTTCTAACAGGCCAGCTTCAGCCAGGAGAAAATAAATCTCCACTGTCCCATATGCCACACTCGTGTACACTACACTCACCAGATAAAATGAGACCGATGTCACATATGTACTCTGTCTTCTACCTTGAGGACTTCGGGTTAAGAGTGGGATTGGCTTCCTATTATCAGACAGTTGAAAGGCCAATGTGAACACAATTAATCAATTTTGAGGCTCCTCTATCAACATGACTTTTTCCAAAAAGGAAAGACTCTGGTTCATTATCATTACTATCTTAGCTACAATAGAATATTCTTCCTCATTGATAAGAAAACTGATTATGTCCACTTATTCTTTTTAAAAAACTTATCTATATTCTACAAAAGGTGGCAGTGGAGCCTAATTCTCTGTTATAGAAGAATTATGTGGTCTTTATAGTTTATGCTTCCTTAACGAGTTTCCCTTTTAAAATTGTGGCTTCTATACTAAATGGCCTCATCCCAAGCTCATGAATCATGTAACTGGAAACAGAATCACGGAGTGGAGAGAGCTAAAGGATCAGTATGACATGCATGTGGAATAACCCTTGACAAGTCAATTCATCTTTTTAAGACCTATTTTGCTTATCTTTAAAATTGGGTCATATTGTCTCCATCTCATAAGGAGTTTTGAGAACAAAATACGTCTTTAAAATGAACTTGCATAAAATCACTCGATTTTCAAAATACACGTGACCACCATTCAAAGAACTGTCTGGTCTGAATTTGCAGTGTGTTCTTTCGAAACATTGCCATAGATAAATTAGGGTACACTGAGATACATCCTACAGTAGGTGCTAAGCAGCCATAGAATGAGGATAATCTCTCTTGCTGAATAGAGTGGTCTCCAAAATATACTTCTAGGTGAAAAAAGGAGGATATAGATGTATATACAACATGCTAAATTCTGTATAAAGAAGGGAAATGAGAAAATATGTACTTATGTGTTTTTATTGGTAAGGGGGATAGGAATGGAAACAAGACCTCTCCCGAGGATGTCATTTCATCAAGCTTTGCCTCTTGAACTACGCAATTACTTCAAAATCATAATTAAAAAAAATAGTTTTATAACTTTAAGTAAACTGTAACAAATGAACCTAATAGTTATATGAGTAGCATAACAGCAGAAAGAACAAAATTTAATCTTTGAAATGACAAATTTTAGGTAGAATGCCCTGACTGGGATGCAATCTAAAGATAGAACACCTGCGAAGAAACTTCAAATTTCACTCAGTATCAGCAGAAAACTGGTGCTATAATTTTGAAGCTCGTCACTATACATTATAGTATAAACATAAGTAAGTTATTTCACACCAGAATTTTTTAGGGGTGAAAAAATATATAAAATAAAAAGTTTTAAAACTGTATAGTAAAACTGAATTCAAAATGAGTTCAATATGAACTCATGATTTATACGCATACACCTTTTTGTTTCTTAGTTCTCCTCACTGAAAAAGTCTAGAAGCAATGCCACCACAGCAGCAGTAAGCGCACTGATAACCTGGATCTTGGTTTCTAAATATCATTTCCCACATTGAAATAATGTGAGGTGATATCTGCGATTTACTGTCAAGGGGTTACCCTCCAAAATACGTCTTTACCTAGACTGACAGAGCCTTCTTGATAAAATGTTTTTAAAAATTAAACATAGCTTGAATATGTTGTTCATTGTATTATTCTCCCAATTCTCCGATAGATGACATTTTCATAATAATGAAAGAGCTGACTGGGGAAGGGAAAGAAGCTATGCAGACGATTTCGCTGCATCTCCCTGAGAGAACCAGTCTCGGCAGAGAGGATCCCTGACACGGGTTCCTCGCCCTTCATTCTTCTGATGCCCTCCACCAGGTGCAACGATGTTCAGAGTGAGCATAGATTCTAACGGATGCCGCAAAGTGACAGGCGCAGGAGCAGGACGGGGAGACCCCTGGCCCGTTCATGGATTTACTGTGCCCGCACAATGCTGTCCTGTGCAGTGTCCTCGCCTGAGAAACAGGAATGAGGGACTGACCGCTTGCTTAACAGTGTCGCCGAGAATCAGGAATGACCACGACGAAGGTAACTCTAATAATGTTATTTTTGGTCATTTTCCAGCCTTTCGGGTACAGAGGCTATTTTATAATTCAGGCATGCCTCTCAAGCGATGCCACTGGCGTTAACATTCAGCGTGTCTCTGACATTTGGGCTGTCCTCTCTACTTGAAATCACACCTGCTGTATCTCAGTCTGCTTCAGAAGACACTGTGAAACTAGAGCTGTCTTTAATTCTATGCTCTGTCAATCAATCAAGCAATCAATCTATGTGTGTATCTATAATCTTGGGTTATACTCTGCTTTCCTAACTTAGTTTCTGACTCTGATGCATTTTTATAAATTTCATTGTTAAACTATTCCCTATGCACCAAGTCAAATGTCGTAATTCCAATCATGACAGTTATGAAGGACTAAATGGAGTTCTTAAAAGACAACTTTATGGAATAATGGTTTCCAAAAAACATCTTCCACAAGGGACCTGAAAGATAGCTTATTTTCCTTCCTCTCAGTAAGATTAGAAGAGCTGAGATTCTTGGTGTGTGTGTGTGTGCGCACGTGTGTGTATGCATGCACATACATATTACATGTGTTGTATGTATGTGTGTAACTGTACATGGGTGAGGCACCTTACAATACTCCTTGGAAGAGCTTCAAAATATCCAGGGTGAATGTATAGTTTGAAAAAGTGCCCTCATATTTCAGCTCTCCTAGCTTAAATTTTCCACTTTTTCTTTGCTTTCAGTTTTTATCACTTTTAGAACAAATAAACAGCTCATATTTTGGGGGGAGAGAACCTTGATTGGGGTGGAAGTAACACAACCCAGCTGGCGCTGCATGAAGCTCTTTATGCAGACACTTTCACTTATGCCGATTGTCCCAGAGGCTCATTGCACGTCCCTGCCGGTGACACTCCGATCACTTCACAGATCATTGATACAGCATTGGCAACCTTTTGTTTTCAATCAAAAAGAGATGCAGAAGCAACGCTCAGTTGAGCTAAGCATACATGAGAGGGTCCTTGTGTCCTTGCCAGAGGACAGGGGAGGGGGGTTAGAGAAAGGAAAAGGTGACATCCAGCATCCACTATTCTATGACTCTGTCTAGAATTGGATTATGATAAATTATGATGACAGAGCTCAGATAAACGCTGATGCCGCCTTTTCCATTGTCTCACCTGCACACAGGACTTTTACGGATCGCACCAGGTCTCCAAGACCGATTCTCTGTCACACACGGCTGGAAATGAAAGGCCAGTTTCAAGTAAGTTTTTAAAAACAGTTTCCATGGAGACTGAATTTGATGTTTCCTCACCTGCTACTTTGGCATCGCTGACTGATCACCGCAGCTTTTTGCTGATGGGCATCTTTCTATAAACCTCCCTGGGTGAGAGACTTCTTTAAGGTCAAAAGCTTGAACACCGTGTGAGTGAGTGGAGGGTGGCAGCATTGTTATTTGACGCCTTCTCCCTTGAGAGTTCATTATATCCAAGTCACTTTAAAACCTACTACCCCTGCCACCACCACCCTCACTTTTCTGCTCAAGAGCCCCTAGAAAAAGCTATCATTTCCCCAAATGAGCTTCCAGCAAACCAGGAAGAAAGCACCTCCCAAATGGGAAATAAGGGGACTGAGTCACAGCCTCTGACTCCCGACCTGGGACACCCAGGCATCTATACTTCACAAGAGGAGGCAATATGAACACTTTTGATAACAGAACTAACACACTTAGATCGCCTAAAACTTCCTATTTATTTGAATCTGGCTAGTACTAGATGAATTGTAATCATCATTTCATTTTTTTAAATCAAAAATATGCAATTATATGTTTTAAGGTTTGGAAAATAAGAACAGCTATCTCATTAAATTTTGTTTTATAGATAGACTGAGGCCCACGGGACAAAAAAAAGATTTTAAAAGCGATGAACATAATCCAAATGAAGAACATTTAAAGAGGTTTATTTGGAAATTCTGTATAGAAGACAGAAATTTTGAGTAGGGCTTTAGAAGAGAGAGACTTAAACAAAATACATTTTGGGCAGAGGTCAAGTTTGGGGTCAAATACGCAGAGCCAAGGGCAGGCGGATCGGTCTGGAAAACGGGAGCTGAACCAGTTGCCGGAGGCCACATAGCACGGAGCAGGAGAGTTAAAGGTGGGACTCGAGGTTCACGCCTCATGCCTGGACCGGGGTGCAGGGAGGGAGGGGGAGTGCCCGTCAGGACTGTGGAGCTGGGGTGGGACAAGGGACTCTTCTGAGGATGTGGATTTAAAATAGGTTGAAAAGCGCTTCGTCAGGGTAGAGTGGCACGGTTCGTGACCGTAAGTGTGCGAGCCACCTTACAAACGGGCGACACGGCGGCTGCACGTCTGGTCGTACTGGGAAAGGAAAAAAGGCACAAACCCCAACAGAAACGTTCCTGTTCTGTTTTTGCTTTTATCCTGGAAAATAGTCTCACCCAAGTAACTTCATAAGTCATCACTAGTTCTCAGATTAGTCGCCAAAACTCAACTGCTATAAGGAAACAATACGAAAGGGTAAACAGTAATGCATGCGAAGGTATTTCTAACCCCTGCTCAATTTATACTCAACTCCTAGTAATCTGGTTTCTACACATATTTTGCCATGAAAACTGTACCTTATCAAGTGTCTTCCTGGCTGACAACTCATTGCATCCCTTTTTATTCTTCACATTGTAGCCCATCACTCCTTTGGCTCTTCAACCTCTAAACGACCTTGGTTTCAGTGACATCACTCTTTTTAGTTCTATTTCTCCTCCTTTAAGGTATCCCCTAGGGTTCGTTCTATAATCTCTTTATATCCCAAAGTCAGCTGACCACCTACAAATTTTGATCTGTTTTCGCATTTTCTATCTCGGAGAAGGACAGCACCCAGCTGCCTAATCCAGAGTCCTAGTCACTACTTCGATTCCTCCCTGTGCTCCTCCAGGGAAGACTCTGAGTACACATCCCAACAAACACCACCATCGCTTCTTCACATCCACACTTACAAGTCCACTTACATATGGAAGAGGAAAGTGTGTGTCAGGACATTTATAGATATAAAGTGCTCGGTAATTTTTTTTTTTTTCAGACTCTCACTGCATGAGATCTACTTCATTTTCAGTAGAATTTTTTTTTCCCAAAGAAATACTAAGTATAACATTGGACGAATCACTTTAAGTCCTTACAATGGCTCATCTACAAAAGATCTTTACGTCTTTATGCTATTTACACTAATGTTGAGTGGTTGTGTGCTACGACACAGTTTATACTTGAGATTCTACAAGGCCAAGCAGACCCAAACCCTCAGTTCTCAGCAGAAATCACCGTCCAGGCCAAGTCTGCATTATGAATACTCAACCCCTTTCTATGACTATTTATATATTTCTATCCTCTCTACTATCAGCATTACAAATGTATAATATATAATATAGTAATTAATCGATCTCTTGAGAGGAAAAAAAAACAAGCAGAAGTAAACATGAGGAAGAATATCTACAACATATTTGGAAGTTTGTCCAAGTGAGAGAAAGGCTGACGACGCCTGTTCTGTAACAGCACTCTGCTGCATCAGATACTGAAATCCTGAACAGGAATCACTGAGCAAGGCTCAGGGTGATGTGAAATGCATGCCTTACTAACTCTTGGATGTCTAATTTCTTGGTCATAAATCCTATTAACTTGTATTACCAACTGCCATAAAACCTGCAGATAGAAGATAATTTATGCTCAGTGTACAGAAGCTAATGCTGCTGGACTCCTGAAAGCACAGTCCAGAAAATGAGAAAGTATGTGGAACCAGGAGCCACCCCCACCCCGCACGGCTGACAGGGCTGACGGGGCTGTCTTCATAGGGGATACGGCCTAAATGGCCACTGACGTCAGTGGAGTTCATGTCTAAAATGTGTCTCATTGATTTCAGAAAATCTCTTGCTAATAAAAGGTCATGGCATCTTATTAAGAACACATTTTTGGAGGTAAAGGGTGGATGCTTTCTTTTAAGGGAGGAGCTTTACTGCATTCTATTTTAAATGGTCTATTTAAAAATGGCAGATGAAACAGTCCTTCAGAGTAAATGCCTACCGAGGTTTTCGCTCCTAATGACATTTGAATCATGGAGAAACATACCAAAATACAACACAAAAGCCTTTATATACTAAAAAGCCAATCGGCTAAAAACTTCTAAACATTTTCCCATATTTATACAGACCCATAACTACACTAGTTTCTCCTTGTTTTAAAACCCAATTTGAAATGAACAAAAATAAGTCACAGAAAGGGAACTGAAAAGAGAACAGAGATGAAAGAGTTTAGGCTGCAACGACCCAAACGATGCTAAGTGGCTTGCTACTGGACACGCAGGTAAGTCCCAAATGACTAACACAGTAACTCTAACGACTGGAGGATGATTACGTATTTACATAACATGATCTCATGAGAGCCTCACATGAAGACTCTCTGAAAGGAACACAGAACATTACAGAAAAACTAAGAGGACCTGCAGGTAGGGAAGCTTTTTTAGAAGGAGTAAGAGAAGCACATTTAGCCCACTGGTCTAGGGTTATGCCAGCCACTCAATAGTCCTGTAGCACACACGGCACTAAAACATTTTTCAGCCAAACCATTCCCATACGATGTCTCATTTCTCCTGCTACTATCTTCAATTTCATACAACCTATAATTATAGAACCAATTCTAGAAAATAATGTCCTCAAAAATAACACTCATAATAACATTTATATTGAATTTTACCACTTTTTACGCATTTTAGCAAAGCTCAATGGTAATCTCATTTAATTGGGCTTAAATGATAAAGATTCTTGTACGCAGATTTTGTTACAGTTGAACCTTCGGCGTCATTTCATTTAATTTATGGGCACAGTAAGGTGTGATGTACCCTTAAAGTGTAGCCAAGGTCTATCTTACTTGAAAATAATATTATGGAGAGCATATATGTTTATACACACACACACAAACACACACCATCTGGACACGGAGTTACACACTGTTTATGAATAACTGACTTGTTTTTCAGAGCTTGCCATCTGTACCCGAGTCTGCTAAGCCCACAAAAGGGGAAACGCAGTGGGACAAGAGCTGTGTCAAACCACTGTGTGGCCGCGTTACCTGTTCTGCTTTCCCCACGGCACTGTTATGACGCTCGAGTGAGATGCTGCCTGTGAAGGCTGCAAAATTACCTTCTTTCCTGAGAAGAGCTGCTGTTGACTTTCGGTTAAAAACAGTATTTAAAAAAATGTTTAAGCTTTTCTTCTTTTGGCACTGAAGCATAGGAGATTTGATTTTCTTGAGCCTAATTCCACAATATTTGAAAATAGTTTCAATTTAAATTTATGGTTTTTCTTCTGTTAATCCCGATTATAAGTCCTATTAACAGTGAACAGTATTTATAGATCTTCTTTCTGAATGTCCCCCAGAATATGCAAACTGCCTAATATGTGTGCATGCTCTAGAACACGTGTAGCACATAAACACAGCCACATGAAAACACACTTGGCAGAGTCCAGTTCCAAGATGCAAGTTCCATTTCTAGGACGTAGAAAGTTTCTATGCAACCATTTTAGTATGGCTTTAATTGATTTTTAGTGTTAATCACGTCTCTAATTCCCAGAAATCACGCAGGGTTACGACCCGGACTTCCTTTCCAAACTCCCGTTTCCGGCAGCGTGACAGAAAACACTGTGCTGTGATCACACGGCGCGGCCACTCCCGGGCCACCGCCCTCCCTTCCCAGACTGCCTTGCAGTTGGGCTGGGACAGTATCAACGCGTTCCCAACAAAGGTGACACGAAAAACACGGGGTGACATTTTCTAGCAATCTTTGACCCCTGTTGTCGCAACTTGATCCAGTCGGCTTAGATATAAAATAGAGGGTGCTGCCCCAACCACACCCGATTTTTCATGAATGAGAAAATAACTTAAGAAACCTAATCTCGGTTAAGCTTCTGAGATTTTGGGGTTAGTTTTTCTGCAACATAGGCAGGGCAGGACCTGATTTACTGAGGCAGTACGACAGATCAGTACCCTGACCAATTGAAAACAATTACAAATGTTAGAAAAAAATGAAAAGAGTTCTTTTAAAATGAATCAAATGTGATTGTTTTGTTTTGTTAAAATACTCAAAAGCCAAGAACTAAATTTTTATTGAAAAGAACATCAAATCTAGGTTTCACCTTTTAAACATCTGGTGTTTACCACATCAGATGAACCTGAACTTCAGTTTCTAAGGCCTTTGAGTATGAAAAATCGTCAGGAGACAAAGCCCAGCGTCTGCCCAGGGCGGGAGCATAACAGCAGCTTGTACCATATGAAGCGACACTCTCGGTGGAGAGAGAAATATAAATAACACTCCCGCTGGACCGTGAGGGGAACTGCCTGACCAAGCCTCGCTCTTTGTAGCTGAAAAGACAGAACAAGTATCCTCTGAGGGTTTGTAACCAGAAGTCAAACTCACAGTAGAACTACCTTCAAAATTCATCCCGCCTATACACCCAAGGTCTCAAACGAAATAGATACCTAAGTTAGTAACGCCTACAGATAACTGGGCGAGGAGTCCACTCTCAGTTCTCCTTGAACTCACTTTCAACTTGTATTTCAAATAATTCCCAAGGTAAAGTTCCTGAAAATGTGAGGTTATGGCCAACAACAAAACACAGAAGGAAGAGTAAACATAAAAGACAGCTGCTTCATAAAGACCACAGATGTTAGAATTATTCTAGACTATAAAATAAATACGGCAATTATATTTTAAGAAAAAGTATTGAAAATGTGAGTAAAGAGCAAGCATGGGAGAAAGAATAATCATGGCAGGAATGAAAAAAATGGATGGATTTAGCAGCAAAATAGAAGTGGAAGAGTGAAGTGGAAAACAGAAGGGATGAAGAATTTCAGAACACAGCCTGGAGAGATGAAGACACAGAAAATATGAAGGAAATGTTTGAGATCTGTCTGATACGATTAGAGGATCTTATACTCATTTAGTTGGAGTTGCAGAAGAATGGGAAAAGAGAATAGGGTGCAGCGATATTGGAAAACATAAAGACTGAGTTTTCCAAACCAATACAGCGATCTGCGGATGGGGGAACCCAGCACCTCCCAAGCCGAACACATCTTAGGAAGCCCATAATCACGCACACTACACTGATGGTGCCCGACACCGAAAATAAAAAGATCGAAAGAACAAACATCGTTTTTCACATGTGGACTCTTGGTTAATCCTCCAGTTTTACTTTTTAAGAATTATCGTGCTGCACGGTTAGCTGTCTAGTAATCTATTATCCAGAGTACCTACAAAGAGACAAGCTACAGTTGACCCCTTCGGCAAGTGTATCAGTTCAATGTAGTAAAGAAAGCTCAATGCTTCGCAATGGCAGAGAGTTTCAAACTTCGGAAATTGTTGGGAAATGACAGGCATTTAACACACAAATAACTGGAAATCCGAGAAGCACATCTGCGCATGTCAAGCTATTCCCTGAGGTCTTTTAATGACTTCTTATACCTTATGGCAAAAGAGTTCACACTCCACTGTGCAGAATTCAAAGCTCTTCCTCACTTGATCGCCGACCAGTTATCTAGTATTAACTAGTCTTAACCTTGCTTTATATTTATGTTTTAGAAATGTCTGCTTTACTGGACATGTACCAGAGAGCAAAGATCGTATATTACTTTTTTTTTTTTTTAATCCTCAACTGTTAGGTAGCTGGCCCTCTGTGATTGTTTGCAGACTACAGAAATGGGCAGTATGGCGTTTTAAAACAGAATTGTTTAGTTTCCCTTCCCATCTTACAGGAAATTCTCCAGAAATCAAATAGCCAGAACCAGGAAAAAAAAGCAAAAGTGGATGAACCATGCTGAGCATATATTACACCCACTATATTAACCAAACGATAAATTTGAGCCACTGACACACTCACTACAGATAGTGGACAGCAGATGGAACAGAGCCAAACTACTATGAGAGGCAAAAAAGAAAAAAAAAACTGTCCACTGTCTTTAAATAAGTATTACCAAGTGATTATTTGTCAAACTGAAATTCATCAGTCAACCTTATAAAATGTGTTTAATTAATGAGAATTCTTTTCTAAGCACTGCGCTGATAGAAAATTTCCTTGATGTCTCTCATTGGACATAGATGACATCATCATTATAAATTTATTCTGAGGCACTGAAATAAGCAGGCAATTATGAACAGTAAAAGCTTGAGTTTGAGTGCTTGAGAAAAGCGAATCCAATTTCTAATTATAATGAACAGCACTGAAAATACACGAGAATTCCATTTGAAATATCTGCCAAGCTTTGCGTTTCCTCTGTTGAGTTTTTCTCTCATTCAGTTGCTCAAAATGAAAAAGTTCTAAATTTAATTCTTAGTCAATTCAGTTAAAAGTCACAGAATTTCTTCCCCTAGGTGCCCTAAAATGAGAACTTTGAGGCTCCTCTACAGTGACCAGAGGCAGGAGACGGAAGTCAACGTAAGTAAGCAAACAGCTCACTTCATGCAGGGTTCAAGGCCACAAATGGGCTGGCCTTTTCCCATCAGCCCCAGTGTGAGAGGGGCGCGGGGAGCCGAGTGCTGACGTTCGACTGGGTCTGCACTTACTGGCTGGAGCAGGTAGATGAGCGATTCCTCCTGGATGATTATAACCGGCGAAGGGGTGATGCACGTCGCTTGGAACAAGGTGCTCACGGATGCCATGATCTGGTCAAAGCGGCCAGAGAGTCCTCCCAGTGTCACTATCATGTCCACCTACGCAAGGCAAAGTGAAGCGGAAAGTCACATACTTAAAAAATTTAAAATAATTAAATAGCATCAAATGCCTAAATACAGCTTTCAAGATTACATTCTATCTGATAAGCCATCAATGCTAGGTACCACTTCTGTTGTTCGGATGAAGGCATTAAGTCACTTGTTCAAGGTCATATAATCTGTTGAGTGGCAAGGTCAGGTTTCACGATCAGCTCTTTCAAGTACAAATTTTACATTTTCCCCACCTGCCTGTTCACCTGGCAAATCAGCTAGCTCTTCCTTTAAAGCTGTTTACGCATCCCTTCTGTGTGGCACCCCCCGGCCTTCGCAGTTGACATCTGTCCCGCCCACCCGTGGGCATCTCCTAACACCAGGCACATGACACCGGCCTGTTATACAGGCCTGTCACCCCACTAGAATGCAAGTTTCTTACTGTCTTTTTACCGAACTTAGCAAGTTGCTAAACTCTCTGTACTTCATTTTTATGTTCATATGTAAAAACATGAATAACGGCCAACTGAAAGATTGTCGTGGGGAATAAATGAGGTAATTACATGAGTTAATAAGCATAAAGCACTTAGAATATGTTCATAACATAGTGATTGTTTAAAAAAATGTTTGCTACTCTTCTAATTATTTTTGATACATTTATATTACTATGAATACTTTTGTTGTTACATGTGGTTTCATGTTACTTTTTTCATTTACCACTTGAAAGAGAACATTTCCTATTATTAGAGTATAGTTGATTTCAATGTTTCCCTGTTGCTGAAAATACACTTCTAGGATATTTACATACAGAATTACTGTGATGCTTTACTTATACACCAGACGCTGGGTAAGCGTGGGCTGCAGGAAGTGAAGGGGTGTGGTAACAGTCTCCTTCTGCTCAAGTATTAGGCCAGGGTCCCAAGAAGAATGAAAACAGAAGCCCTGACTTCTCTCCGGTCGGCCTCGTCTTACAGTGAGTGTGTTGCCCTAGTCAAAGGTAATACATGGATCATGAAAGAGGAAGGACGGAAGGGCTCAATGAAAATACTGTAAGAAAACCTTGTGTATAATAAACTCTAACAGGAATAATCATTCCACCCGAAATAAAACAGAAATTACTTAAAAACAGAAGTATTTAGTTTCTAGATTTTAAAATAGTACATTTAAAAAAGCGTAGATAATGTTCAGTCCATAAAGATGGCATGATTTTACAGAACAACATTACCCTGGCACCAATATTACCTGTCCCATGCCTAGAGGAACAGTAAGTGACAGAAGATCCAGGAAGCCAAGGACAGCGTTTGTCTGGCCTTGGTTATGGCCCTGGGACCCAGCACAGTGCCTCACCCATATAAGACACTCCAGTGTTTGACAAACAAGTGAAGACACCGCAGGAAAGGATTTGTCAGCCTAAGGAAGAACGAGATTAACTGCCGTATTGAAGGACTATATAAATCAGGATGGGATTCCATAAAAACACAAAAAGTAAATTGAAGAGAAGAACCTAGAAGTTTAGAATGTGTTTCCTGTAAACCTTTTCAGAGTGTAGGGAGAATGGAAATTTTTACTTTGAATAAGATGTTTCGTATCAAAGCTAGACTATCTTAAGGTAGGTACACCTCACATCTATAAGGCTTAATACTAACTTTGGAGATCTTTCTAGAACTCTAAGAATTAGATTTGGGGCCCTGTAACTTCAGAGGAAAGAGATAAATTGTTAAGCAATTAGGCTTAAAGCTGCCAAAGATACACCTTTTGTTTGGGGTATCAAGTCAGGAAAATGGCTTTTATTCCTGTTCAGGAGATTGTTGATTAATGAAGCCACACCCCACCAGTGAGGAAAGGCCTCAGAAAAAAACTAAAGAGAATTTGCTTTAAACTGAAGAGAAAGACATGAAATTGCATATGAAATATAAAGGGGAGAAAGTTCGAAGTCTCCCGTGGAAAGCTCACTGGCACATTCCTATCCGCAAAACCCTACATTCACATCCGAAGCCAGGCCTGAGGATCAATAGCTGAGTCGCGATGCAGACTGAGGAATCTCGTTTCCAGGTTCTCAGTTTCTCATCACTATACTCTAAGCCTGGAGGGCTCCCATCACCTTTAAGTCTGAAACGTAGCCCCCTCTGCCACCGCTGGGGTATCATGATGAATACGTGGCACCCGTAAATCAGCCACTGAGTTTTTCGGAGTAAAGCAGCAGCGAGATTACTTCTCATCACTATTCATTTTCCCTGCAGGAAGTACTTAGCGAGACTGATTAAAAACATTATGGGAGCCAAGCAAGCCACAGGTGGGCGGGAGGAGTGGGCGAGGGGCAGTGCGCACTCCTCGGCTCTGACAGCGATGTAAGGAGGACATCCGACAGTCACGGAGATGGAAGGCAGGAGACAGCCTCCTCCCTGCGCGATTACACACGTTTTGCAATGATGCCTCTGGGGCAGTGTGTTCGCCCTGACGCAGACCGTTTACAGAGCGCCAGGGTTCCTCTCCCGTGTGGACCAAAGGCCTGCGCATTTATTGCTAACGTTGCCCAGGGAACTGTACATTTTTAAAACTGTACTTTCCCGGTGCCTCAGCATCCCCGCCCCCAGACTGTGAGCACCGGCCCAGGAGACAGCGTGCACCGCGCTGATGTGGCTGGTCCCGGCCACAAGTCCCCCTTCCTGCCCTCTCCTTCTGGGACTCGGTGACATTCAACACACCAACAAAACCTCCTCACGCTGTCGCGTGTGTACCCTAGCCTGACCCCCAAAGGCGCCTGACCACAGATCCTCGCTCTCTCCTCCCCCCCCCAGCTCCTCCCATGTGGACCCAGCACGGCATGACACGCCCCTCTCTGGGACCTGTGAGTGTGACAGCCCTTTAATTCCATATGCTTCTCTGTGGTGTTACTCCACGTCCACACCACACGTGTCTGCGTCAGACGGATCATCCAAACCTCCCATTTAGAAAACATAATTATTCCTTTTGACACCTAGTCACACTGCTTCAACAGTTGGTACGCTTCTGTCTCTCTCCTAGAGGGGCCTATGACTCAGAGGCTAGCCGCAGTGTTTCCAGTGCAGGAGACAAGTATTTACTGAGCTTCCCTAAGCATATAAAAACTCAGGAAAAACTGAATACAAGAACCACAGAAGCAAGGAGCTAATTATTAGGCTGAGTTAACATCATCTAATTCCTACAAAATAGTATTTGCCTGATTGGCAAGTGTTCCAATAGTTAGTGGCTTTTGAAAAGAGTAACTTAATTCACATTTGTTACTTTGGGTAATATATATTAATCATCTACCATGTGTTATGTTCTATTCTAAACACAGAATATATCAGTAAAGAAGACAAAAATTCCAACCTTCATGGAGTTGACATTCAAATGGAGGATAATACACAACTGATTAGGAAAAATTCTACTCATCAGAATGTGAAAAGGTGTTAGTAAGTGCTATCAGAGAATAACAGAGCAGGAAGAAAATGAGCAAAAATATGAGGGGTGGGAGGAGGGAGGGGGGGACTTCAACTGTAATATAGCTAAGGTAGGCCACACCGAACTAGTGACAGAATATCAGCAAAGACCTGAAAAAGACAAGGGCGTCGGGCATCACGTAAGAACGCGGGGCAGATGCCTCGGAGAACAGACTGTATGAGACCCTGAAGCAGTGACATGGTCCCCGGCATTTTCAGAGAGTACCAGGAGGCCAGCTGCTACAATTACAAGAGAAAGTAGTGGCGGCCGTAAATAGAAATCACAGTGAAATGTGCTAGTTTCATAGAGAGAGTTGTCAAGCCATTTTAAAGTCTTTGATTTTTCCTAAATGGGGAGCCCTTCTGGGCAGAGGAGTGACATGACCAATATATTTTAAAAAGTCACCATGCCGGGTGTGCGGAGAATAAACTGGGGGAGGGCCAAGAAGAAAGCCAGGAGCCAGTAAGAGATTATCATGGTAAATACAGACAGGCCCCTGTCACACCATCAGAGACTGTAATCCACAGATCCTCATGGCAAAATCCAATGGGCCATTTTCTGTGCTGATAATTACTAGGTCAGCTACCTCTGATGAGCTTCCAGCAAACCGCATTCTCTTGATCTCACTAGCTGCTCCTTATCTGGAGTCTCTGGAGTTGGGAGTGGCCCGGGGCAAGGTCCCTAACTCTCTCTTCTTCTCTCATTACATTCCTGCCCTTGGTGTCCTTATGTAGCCTGTGGCTTTACATACCACTCAGGTCAGTAATTCCTGAATGTGCATCTGCAGTCCAGATCTGGTCCTGAACTCCAGGCCCATGCATCTCACTGCTTACTTGAGGCGTCTACTGACAAAGCCAAGAGAGATAACAGTTACCCTGACCCTCCCCCCAATTCTCTTTCCTACCACCCACCCCTGTACCTGTTGCTCCAGCCAAAATCCAGAGTCATCTTTGCGTTTTCTCTCTCTCATACCCCTTCCTTATTCTCTCAGGATATTCTAGTGCCTCTATCCTCAGTATGTATCTAGAGTTTCTGCACTTCTCGCAACCCACAACCTCATCTCAGCCATGGCTCAGCCACCAAAATCTGTCAGGAGGTGTGGGCCACCATTATATGTCACTTGAAATACTACAATAGCCTCCAACAGGACTTTCTGCGTCTGCTCTTATTTGCCCATGACCTATTCTCAGTATAGTATCGAGAATAAACCTGTTAAAATATAATTAGATTGTGACATCCTTCTGCTCAAAAACCGCCAATGCTTTTCCAATATTTTTTTTTTATCAGGACCTACAAAGCCCTGCATGAGTTTACATGCAGGCATCCCTCCGACTTTACTTTCCATCCCTCTTCACTCTCTGCTCTCTTCTCCAGCCACTGCGTTCCCACTTTCTATTTCTTGAACACAGCAGAGTCCTTCCTACTTGAGGACTTTGCACTGGCTGTTCTTTCTGCCCGTAATGCTCTCTCCCCAGACATTCACGTACCTAATACGACACATTTTACAATATGTAAAATCCCCCCAAAATTTCTGTTTCTACACATTTCCTACAGTCAACTCACGGCATTTTACATGGGTCTTATTTTTGGTAGTTAAAAGGAGTGGTGGGAATAGGGGCTGCTTTTAGTTTTTCACGTGTAATCACATCTAGTATAAAAGGACACCTGAACCCTGGATTAACACACTGCAGATCTGACAAGCGCATGGCATATGGCTTTAGACCTATGTAACCACACACAAGGCTTCCTTGTGCCTCTGACAACCTCTAAAGGTTGGGCTCATCTGTAAAGGCAGGGGACAGACCCAATCTACTATCGTGTTTTTCTCAAGATTTCTTTCACTTCTAACAGTCCACGTAAGGTGCTCTCGTTTCTACCAGAACAGAGTAAATAACTGTTTCCATTTTGTTTAAAAAATTAAAAACTCGGCTTTGCATTATTTGCCTTCATAGAATCATGACAAGACTGGTTAAAAGATAATATAACACCGAAAGGAGAAGAAATTTCATTTTTCTACTATAGCAGTAAAAACCTTTTAGTAAACAAATGGCACATTTTTGCCCAATTGTTCTCAAAAGGACTTCAATATAGCACGTATGAAGTCCACAGTGGGACGGTGGCTTTCAGCCTATTTTAATTACATTTACTTTCCATAAATTGGATTCTGGAGATACATAAAAGAACGATTTCTTTGTGGCTCTCTCTGATAGGCAGCGTGACCATACAATTTAACATACAAATGGAGATACTTTTGAAACTAAATGTCAGACACTATAAATAATTATACCAAAAATATAAGCATAAACTGGGACCATCCCAACCAAGACATATGTTTACCCTACCGTTCAATAATTACAACTAACATTAACACAGCCAACTTAACAAAATTCAACACTAGAGTCTCAAAAGATTTAGACATTATTTCTTAACTAGCTTCCCTTAGCTCTCTAAGATCTGTGTAGTACAGTCAGGCTTGAACCGAATGATGAAACTGCTTGACGCTTTAAAGATGGAAGACTAAATGCAGGTGACAAAGAGCTGGATCGAGACAGATCAAAAACAAACTGACAAAAATCAGCAATATCAAAATGTTCTAATGAGCCTATAAAACACTTGCAGTGATTGAGGTTAAGTACAAGACACCAGAGAAATAAGAAGCTTCGGAATTTATGTTATCAGAATATAATGCACTGACAAACACTGACTACAACCTCTGCTGGGTCTTGGCAGCCTGTGGAAACACTACTACAGGGATCCCACTTAAATTTCAACCAGGCTCAATGAGTTGCAGTTTAATGTAAACTTGTTTGGGTGAGAAGTAAATACTGCCTTGGCAAGATAATGAGGTCCTTCTACTCACAGATGAGATGTGTAAGAAAACTCAAGAGTTTCCTCAAATAATTCTTCCTCCACCCTCTCCACTACAGCTGTAATTCTGTCAGCATCACCCCACAGAGGTAACCCCACTGGCCACCTGCCTGGCCTTCTATAACCAAGTGACCGTCCACCTGATCGTGAGGACCAGCATTCTCCATCTCCGATCTGATCACGCTGATGCTCAGCTTAGAGCGAAGTCCTGGATTCCGCTACCTACGCTGAAGCCCAGTCCTGACCCACAGCTCCGTCCTTAGCTCCTCCCCCACTTACACTGGAGACATGCTCTAACTCTCAGCACGCCACAGATGTCACACCTCAACGACCCAGGCCACCCCCTCCCTTGTACAGGGTGGGATTATCATAAGGATTTCTACAGGATGCCTACCTGAACCCCCTAAAGGAGATGAACTCCTGTGAACAGAGTGTTTCGTCCAATCTGTCATTAAGAAAAGTCGTGAATATGTTATTTTATAGAAAAGTAATTTGAAAAGGCAGAGGAAGGGACATATTTATACCAGAAAGGAGCAACAAACGTAAGCACGTTGGCATTTGAGAGGGAAGCTACAGAAGCAATGGTGAGGACCGAGGCTGACTCCTGACTGCTATGAACCACATCCTCTGGCCGAGAGTTTAGCATCAGAGCCCGGCTGGCCCTTGTGCTCTCACTGAATGACCACTGGGAACCGATCACATGTGTCCCTGTGCCTTTCTGGACAGCTCAGCCCAGGGGCCCCCAACCTCCTGTGCAGACAAAGACTCTCTTGCTGAAAGAGGTCCCTGGCACACTGGCTGCACGTCAGCAGTGGAGGAGGCCAGGACACACGAAAAACATGTAAGATAGCGCGCTGACCAAGTGCGCATGCGTGACTGGTCCTTTCAGTATCGCCTGCCCTTCGACACCGCGAGCCTGAGAGCGTTCACCTTTAACCGTGAATACTCAGAATAAAACACTCACTCGCCTGGTTTCGGTCAGCCCCCACCCCATCTTCCAGATTCGGCTGAGTCCGCACCTGCACAAGGAGAGACGAGGCAGGAGGAGGCTCACCCCGCGGGCTCTCACCCGACCTGCCAGCCCTCACCTGCAGCAGCCCCAACAACGCTCCAGGTTCCCTGTTCACAGGGCGTCCACTCCGACAGCCGGATTCTCAGCCATAGACTGGCTCGTTCAGTTTGCATTTTTCAACCTACAACACCTTCGCAGGGTAGCTGGTATACACATAGCAAATACACGGTAATTCCAGTTCTAAGGTCCCTATTTCCTAAATTCTTGATGAGGAAAATGACTAAAGAGTTATTCTTCAAAGAATCCTGTAACTGGTATTTTTATGACTGTGATTAGAATTTCCATCCTTCAATTCAACTTGCACACAACCATTGCAATATTTTTCTGAATTATCTAACACTCTTCTGTTCAACATTCTTTACCTACAGATCAAAAATTCAAATTCCTTATCTAGAAATGAAAGGTTCTCCATATGCTGACGCCAAGCAACCTTCTTAACTCTGATGAGTGCTGTGGCCACTCTCAGAACTCTTACTGGATATACTGATCTTTTCTTTATCTTCATACTGCCACTAAAAATCCATGAAAATCGTTTAATTTCCGGTACCCTGGTCATGACAGAGTATAAGCCAATGACTGAGTTCATTCCAAGAATGTTTTTTTGATCTACGCTGGGCAAGACTGTGAGTGTTTTCAACATTTCAAGCCTGACTGTGATGACAGTGCTGTCTTTCCTGGCAGATCTGTCCTGAGGACTAATATTCCCTTGATCGACTAGCGCACAGGTTGTTCTCAAGCCCCATCAGTGAGATCCCAGGGGTTGGGGGGCATATTGTTTCCATATAAACAAAACAATGGTGTAATATGTATGAAAATGTAGAAATGTGTTATTTTTCTTCCCATGTAAATA
The DNA here is from genome assembly GCA_004027375.1 of Macroglossus sobrinus. Lineage (NCBI taxonomy): Eukaryota > Metazoa > Chordata > Mammalia > Chiroptera > Pteropodidae > Macroglossus > Macroglossus sobrinus. The sequence goes on from PVKZ01003284.1 coordinate 60,921, forward strand.
CACCAAGCAATGGCAAGCGCAAATCTGCATGTATTTACATTTCTCTATATCAAGCAGTGAGTACCAAGGAGAGTTGAACAGAATAAATAAAACATACACTAGTGGGTTTCCTTTTTTGGACCTGATTTTATTCTATTATCTCTGCTGAAAATTAAACGCTTTGAAGAGAAGTGTCAAAAACATATTATGAGTAAGTAAAATGAAATCAAATCACGGTCTGCATCAATAAAGAGCATGGGTATTATAAAATCTACTGCAGGTGATTCTGGTCTCCAGATCCCTCGCACTGCCAGGATAGGAAGACAGTTCTACAGAAAAGCAGTTCAAAGGTATTCCTTCAGAGCCATGCTGAATGGAAAGGCGTAGCATCTGTGGTTTAGAAGGCCCCGAACACCCAGCACTGAATCTTCAACACAGCTGGTATTTAGTTTAAAATGAAAACGCAAAGTATGATTTATATCATATTCAGTAACAATTAGCTACTTGGAAGTAGAGCTTGAAAGGCTAATACAATTTGTGTTCTATAAATGTCCACAGAGGCTAAATGACTGCCTGATAGATAAATGAGAAAATTCGAATCTGCATTCTGGAACATTCTAGGAAAAAAAGCACCAGATATTTTCCACTCTGGCTAGAAATTCTCTCGCCTACAGGACGCCTGACTAAAGCCGGTGTTCAGAATGTTATGGATGCTCAGAGCACAAAACGCCCTCCCCACTCCGTGCAAACGGGGTAACGAGCTTCCAGAACGTGAAGCCCGCATCCTCTTTCCTTTGTCATTCTCGCCACTGAGCAGGTGGAGAAGAGACAGATAATTCTCCAAAGCCTTTTGCCAACAGACTGACTTCGGTTAAGCGATGCTTTGTCGCCAGATTAGGATTGCTGCATGTGTGATCATTTTTTTTTAATAGCAATTGTACTATCTTGTATCATCATCATTTGTTTTCCACCCGACAATCTTTCTTGCTTTGCTTCAGCCATAAAATAAGTCTTCGCTGGTTCTTCTTGTCCCAGGTGATAAATGAAGCTCCTGGTCTCCATGTCTGGACGGAGTAGATTTAGCGATTTGTAGCACTTTGAGGGCATTATTTTCCCCAAAGTTTAGTGGTATAAAACTCTTTTTGTTATTGGTTAGTTTATAACAGGTGGCTACCAGACTTGCTGTAGTGCAATCCTTGGTTTTGCAACCTGGAGCAATATAGTTTATGTTAATTGCCCCCTTCCACCTTCTGAGAGAATAGAGAGCATTTTGATTGCAAATTTTGCACTTTGATACAGCGGACCACTTTATAATGTCAAATGAGAATGTTAAAACTGTTGCTGCAGTGACATTATTTACTTAAAGCTTATCTCTTGCCATGTAGTGAGTTTGCTTCAGCTGATACATGTATAGGAAACAGCTGACTACCTTATCAAGTTCACTTATATATATATTTTTTGCTATTTGCTATTTTGCTGAATATATTACATGTTCATATCACTGTAAACTGCGTGCAATGTGGAATAAAATACTTGTTCACTAATAATTTCCTCTTTCTGAAATAATTTCCTTTATATAGATGCTTTTAAAAATCAGACTCTGTAGGTCAATTTTATAGGCATCTAAGATCTCTAATAGAAATGGATGACGAAATACAATTAAAATGTAATTATTCTCTTTTGAATTCAGATATTTCCATTTCCTAATGTGTTTAGAAATACCTTGATCCAGCTGTCCAATGTTGGGAATTATACACATTCACATATGTGCTGGGAGGAGAAAGGTACGTAGTGGATCTGGGAAGGAAGCTGGTACCCTCTGATTTTCACTCCACGCATCCTGATTTTACTGTACCAGCTGCTGCTGTGGCCCAGCGCGTCGGCTGTGCAATGCTAACAGCCACTGGAAAACAGACGATCATGGGGGCAGAAAGAATTTTTCTACTTCCAGCTATGAAGACAGGAGAAGGATGGAAAGTAAATACTATGAAGTCCGCCTTCTCTGATTTAAATGGAACTTAAACGTATACCTAACACCAAAAACGTATTTCTATGACTGCATCTCTCTTCTCCCTATTCCTTACCACTGAAAATATATTGATCTGATATGTACATCCCCATGACAGTGACATCATTTCAGGACTGTCCTGATGTAAACTACAAGCAAATAATTTTTCAAATATATATATACTATTATCATTGTGGACAACCATAATTATGGATGTAGGTACTACCATGTATAAGAAATATATCTTGCTAAGGGATACAAAATTGAGGAGAAACTTTATAAACTATTACGTATTTTCAGAATGCTGTATTAAACGTGTGTTATTCTTACAGAAGCCCTGATGGTGTGGTTTCCTCCTCCGTCTGCAATCTCTGCATCTTCACAATGCAGGTACTCAGCAAGTCCTTTTCACAGAAGCAGTGTTCCTCTGCAGAGAGCACCTCAGCAGCCATATCTGTGCTTCTCTGCATTAATAAGAAATTTTACCTGACAAGTGAGGCATTCGCCTGAGATTCCTAGTAAGGAGACACACTTAACCCTTGTCCCAGGGCAGATAAAGGCATGCTTCTCCTGAAGCAGGAATGGATTAGGCTGCCACAGCCTCTAAGGCAGGCAGCTTTTCATATCTGTAGCAACATCTCCCGAGTCACTTCAAAGCGCTGGGTGTATCCATTTTCTCTTGCTGAACAGCACTATAAAAAAGATTGCTGATCTCCAAGAAGAAAGAAAAACAGAGATGTGAATTCCCCTTTTGAAGGTGCCTCCGAAATGATCTAGGCAACAGCTTGTGAGTTCACTTTATGCCTAGAAATACTTTTCTTCTTCTTGCTTCCTCGCCTGATACTCAGCTTGCCCAGCATTTGTTCCAGAACCTGCATGCATAAGCAGGTGCTCCAGCACTTGACAAAGAGAACAATGTTGGTTATACACCGAAATGCAAGAAGTGGTTTGTGCAGACAAACTTACGACTGAATGTGTGTGTGTGTGTGTGGGGGGGGGGGGCGCGGTGGTATCATGTTACTTTCTAGAATTTAATTAAAATCATCAATTAACACTGACAACATGCCTTTGAGGTAGATAGGCACAAGCAAGAAAGTAGAGCCACTCATAAAATTCTTAAAATGCCTCAGTGATAGAGCTGATGTTGGAATTGCATGGTATTGCTTTCAATATTACTTCAAAGAGTTAGTGAGATTTATTCTCGTCACTCACAATAACAATGGCTTACAAGACAATCGGTAAGTAATCTCATTTTTTTTTAGCTCTCAATTTTTGCATGGAACTTAGATTTGGAAAAAGCAGGTCTCAAGAGTAGTAAAACACCAATTAATGAAATGAAGAGAAGGTACTATCTGTACCATTTTTATTATACACAACACACTTCCCCTTTCCTTGTCCTATAAAATGAAAAGAAAATCTAAAGGTACATATATATGATTAAATAATATCTCCATGTATACCAGAGCCAAAATTTTTTCACTTATAATGGGACAAGAGCTGGGGCAGTAGAATAAGGCTTCTTAAAGTTAAAGCAGTTTGTCTACGGCCATGCCACCTGAACAAGCCTGATCCTGTCTGATCTTGGAAGTTAAGCAGGGTTGGGCCTCGTTAGTACTTGGATGGGAGACCACCTAGGAATATCAGGTCCTGTAGGCATAAAAAATAAAAAATAAGGGATTATAAACTGACAAGGTCCTTACAGCCTGTCAGCCAAAGGTTACCTTGACTAAAAAAATATAAAAAATAAAAAAGTTAAAGCAGTTTACTTAATGAAGTTTATCAACATTTAATAAAAAGAGTGTGCTAATAAAGGACTGTTCTATAAATGTACATATTCATTCCTTCGATAAATATTTATGGAGTGCCACCATGTGCCAGGTACTGTTTTAGGTGCTTGGATATAGCAGAGAACAAAAATATACAATTTGCTGCCCAAATGAAGTTTCCGTTTGAGTGAGTGAGGATACAAAAACAGATATCCTAACTATGTCAGACGGTGACAAGTGCTGTGGAGAAAACTAAGCAGGGAAGGGTGCAGGAACGCTGGGAAAAGGGAGCAGAGAGGAGGACGACTTTAAATAAGGTGGTCACAGAGGGCCTCAGTGATACGAGCTGCAAGTTCATTAGGAAGAAAAAACCCATATTATTCAATTTTCTCAAATGAAAAATTAGAGGGTGACATAGGAAGGGTTCTACATAAACAGTCCGTTAGAAACAGTGAGTCTACTCTGAAGAGGCGCGTTATCCCTTACAGTCTGAATCGCCCTGTGGTCTCCTGGGCACCTGTCTCCTCTAGCAGACTGGAGGCTATTCGGGCCCATGGACCTGCTCACCAAAGCAAGTGCCCTGACCTGATGTAAGAGGCACGTCAGAGTGTCAGACAGACTGGGAGACGACTCCCAGGGGCGTCCGCAGCGCATCTGAGGGAGGTCTGCCCATGGAACTCTGAAGTGCCTTTCTGCCTCATCTTGGAGTGGTGCCCTCAGTGCGTGCATGGCACACAGCGTCTGCTGGGGCTTAGAGAAGCTGGAGCACATCTCATACCTCCCCTCCCCCGCCGCCCCAGGCAAGGTGCAAGCATGCGAGGCTGGGCTGTGAGGCAGCACGTGGGTGCTGTTCTCAGGGGTCCCCTGGGAGCAGGGGGAGTCGAAGGCCTCTTTGAGGAGACATTTAAACATGGAAGAAGTACTCGATGTAATTCAAGTTCCTAATATTAAAAGAATTCTTGTAAAATTAGACTATGTCTGAAAGAAACGAAGCTATGATGAGTCCATGAACCTGGGCTATAAACAGTAACTAGTTTAAGAGATATCTAAAAACACTGTCCAACTCTAAAATCATATTAGTCCATGAAATTTATCTTAAAATCAAAAGATAACATTACACATAATATATTTTACATATTCTTAACAGATATTTTACAAAATACAAAATACTATATAAATATATAAATGATTGTATAAAATATGTTATAGACCACCAAAGCTAAGGTGTATAACAACATAAGAGTATTAATGCCACCTCCCCTGTTATATTTTCATTAAGGACTCTATATGTGGCAGGCATGGAAGTGCATTAACTAATAACTTGCTGGTATATATAGGTTATTATTCTGATTTTACAGATGAGAAAGCTGAGGCTTAAAGAACTTCGCAACTAGAAAGAATGTAAGGCCTATCCCAAGTATTTGAACACCTAACCTCTACTTACAATGCATTGGAGACTAATACTTTTAATAATAAACATATTTATTACTACAAATGGAACAGACAAGGATGCTAAAGCATCAGACACATATCATAGGAGAATTACTATGACATCCAGAATGACACTAGGAAGATCCCTTCAAAGAGCCTACATGTCACCTAAGGTTTGCCATAATGTCTTAATTTGCACTGATGTTACTGGAAATATATTTATTCATTAAACAAATATTGATGGAATAAAAAACTAGGAGACAATAATAGAAGATTTAAAGCTGATATACATTTAAGATAAAGGATGTGAATTTTAGTTAGAGAATGGAGTGAAGGGGTCAAACGGAAGACTAATCAAATAACCCAGGTGAGAAATGAGAAAGGTCTGGACTAACACAGCAGCAAGGAGGCTGGGAAGAACAAAGTGGGTACGAGAGCTACCTGTGTAATTGCAGGAACTGTGACCAAGTGTTAAGGGATGGCATTGTAAACCATAAGGTTGTTCTTAGGTTTCTGCCAGGTGGCAGGATGCTGGTGCCACTGAATGAGACAGAAACGAAAGAGAAAATGAGATTTTGTGAGAAAGATGGTGAATTCTGTTTTAGACACTGAAATGAAGTTCCTCTGACCTTCCAGTTAAAGGTAGAAATATGGCTTTGGAGTTCCAGATTAGAGGTATTAATTAGAGAGAGAATGACAGAGGGATAACAAAAGCCTGAGAAAACAAGAAAAAACTAATATATAAATCACAATTCAATATTTTCTTAGGCCATTAGAAGGATATAATAAACATAATATATAATAATGCTATAGTCTTTATGTAGTAATTTGTCATCATTAATATTTTTGTGTACAAATAAAATTAAGACATTTGCTCTCATTCATAGTACTTAATTAACATCCTGCATCATTTGATTAAAAAGTTGCTTTAAAAATAATATAGTATAGGAGGCTAAAATGCACTTTAGTTTTAGCAAATGAAACCAATGAGTTAAAATTTATAAAACATATGGTTTTAAATTAACAGCAACTTTTCTGCCCAAATTTTGTCAAATATAACGTTTGTGTTTAAAATATCAGAAAGTGAAGTTACTGATTCTATTGCCATAAAGTACTAGAAAATGTCCTAAAGAGACCTATCTTATTATTCTTAGGGCCTTACAATCTAGATTGAGCTATGCCTCATCCTAAACGATGGACACCTTATGTTTTTAGAAACTCGGAGAAATAGCTTTGATCATTTTCCACTATCCCAGGGCTGAGGTTTCACATGCATCACGGCATCAAAAAAATAAATGTGCTCCCCGAAGATTCCGTCATACCGAAAGGCATCCTGAGGGTGTGCGCATGACTCAGTCACACATAAACCGCAACGTGGGAGCATAAAAGCAAAGCGTGACAGAGCCACGGGTCAGGGACCTTCTGCAGAAGAATAAAAGTTGATCAATAAAAAGATAAATAAATAAAGGAGGTAATTTAGGAAAATCTTTTTTCGTTAGTATCGTGTGCTGGAGAGCAAACTCCTCTAGGATAAGGATGGATCATAAAGTTCTGATATGTTACGCTGTGTCATTCCTTAACTTATGAAATACTACTTTAATTCAATTTGTTATAACTAACATTTTAAAGTACATGATAAGATCAGATCTAAAATATAAAACACTTGGCTGTAAATTCATATTTATAACAAGTGGAAATATGTGATACTTTGATCAGACTTATTGTGTGGATAAGGATAAAGGATATTTGGATACAGTTTATGCATAATTTAGGGAAGACTTTTTTAAAAGCCCCCACGATAATCTCATGACGTTAGGAGGATGTGTGGAGAGGAATCTCGCATTATTTTCCCTCGTGCTCTTTGTAATCCTGATTTTCTCCTGCTGTTAACATTACGTCAGACGCGACCTTGGACGTCCAGGTTAAACGTTACTCGGGTGGAAGCGGGAGGTGCTCTGTCTGGTCAGATTTACTACAACCACCTTCTCCAGCCTGGACGAGAGCCACCTCGGAAGGTGTCCCCGGTGCGGAGTACAGCCTTCAGCTCATCCGACCCCGCCTGGTAAAGCACCAAACCGGTCACGCAGTTCTCTGTCTTAATATCCGAGCGCCTGCCGGGAGCTCGTGCCACCCATCCTCCGGGCTGCGACCCTTCCGCCTGAACACTTCCCTCCGCTGCCACCAAAATCCTGTTTGTCTATACACCTCGGCCTCTTGAGAAAGCCTCCCCCTGGCTGTGCCATGGCCCACTGCCCTGTACGTCCCCACAGCGCTGACACAGGCCCAACGTGGCGCCAAGTGCTGCTGTTCGATCCTGAACGAGGCAGGCCTGATGCCAGCTGCACGGGCCGTACAGCCAGGCGGGGAAGAGAGACGGGCTCCAGGCAAACAATGGGGAATAAGGAGCGAAATGACTGCACAAGGTCGGAGAGCCCTATGGAAGGAGAAGGGAGGAGGGCACGGAAATGTAGAGTAGCGGGTCCCAAGCGACAGGGATGGCGAGGGATGTTCTCCAGGAGGTGGCAGGCATGCGCTGCCACTGTGGTCGAGGCAAAGACAGGGAAAACACAAGAAACATCCCAAAACTGCTACGAGGCGGGGGCAATATGTGCAAATGCACCTTAAGGTGGGGAAGGGGAGAGAGAGAGAGTTGTACAAGATGAGGCTGGAGAACGCGCTGGGCCCAAAGCACGGCAGGGGCTGGCGGCAGCCACAGAGGCGCACCCCTTGGCGGTCCCCAGAAAGAACTCGCCACTAGCTGTGAGCACGGCACTTGGCTATGATGACTCAGGACGCAGCCCGACATGCCACCAAGGCCACACAGCCTGTGACCCCTGGCAGCCTCCAGGCTGTGACTAAGCACAGACGAAGCCGGGCCCTTTCTCTGCAATGCAGAAGTCCCCTATCAGGTCCTCTTGCTTCAGGCTTCCCCACTGGATTGGCCAAGACTGTCCAATTTGTTTGGCAGGTCACACCCTGCCCCCCCCCCCCCCGATTACCCTCCTCTCCAGTGCAAGGCTCCCTCTGGATTGTGGTCTTGTAGATTTTGAGACCTGATTGTTTTGAGATTCTGTGACTAAACGCTGTGTTATGGATGCTATCAGACGCAACAAACGAGTCTCATAATGGCATTCCCATTTTCAGCGACTTCAGTGAAAGCTCTGGGGGAACCGAAACACAGTTGTGAAGATTTACATTTTTTCTTCTAAGAAACTAAAAAAATATCAGCTATATCTGGATGAAGTAGATGACTCTCAATAGACTGTGTTCTGTTTTTATTAAACAAATATTTAATTATAGCGATTTACTGATGGAAATAGCACAATATATTTGGTATATAGTTTAAGCTACAACGGTGATGTGAAGTATTCACTCAATTACTTTTGAGTTTGCACAACGAGCTACTTATCAGTTATGGTAGTGAACATGGCTTTTCTTCAACGGGAGAGAAGGATCAGCTTGGTGAAGCCATGCCAGAACGAGTCCTGATGAGCTCCTGTGAGGGGGTTTTCATTAGGGCTGCCTGTCCAACAAGCACCTGCCACCTGTGTGTGAGCCATGTGGTCTGACCGTGTGAGGTCAGTGGACGGATGCCACTCCCTGCTCCAGTCCAAGACAATCCAGACACTTTCCTCCTCCTTTGCCAAAACCAAGAGCAGCCTAATGGCTGTGCTGTCCCCACCCCTGGAAGCCCCCTGGATGAGAAAGGGTAAAATGCTGCTACAGGTGGCTGTTGGAGATGCTCAGGGAAGCCAGAGTGATGACAACGCCCGTGGAGAGAGCAGAGGACACAGAGATGCGCGCACAGCTCCGCCTGGGCCGAGTCCGAAGACTGCCCGGCCTCCCCTGACTGCTGAGGCCGGGCCGGAATCCTCTCCTGTCGCGGTTCTATCAGAACGCTCTTAACGTACGGGGTGCTCCCTAGTTTTCTTAGTTTCAAATGACACATTTGACCATGCACCTCAGCTTAACTTCTTGTCCCTGCCCGCAAAATAATGGTCAGATGTCATTCAATGCTTGAGGCTTACTTAAATTTTGTTGATCGTCACTAAACAGAGACTTAAAAAATTCTGCGTACCATTTCAACAAGTACCCAGAAATATTGTAAAATACAGTAAAACACATAATTAATGGGATTAAACACTTGGATGCTAGGTGAAAATCGTTAATGAGTGCCTTACATAGTCCACACATGAAAAGCAACAGACTCTTCTCTGATTAAAAAGAAAAAAAAAAGTTGATAATATTTTATTTGCTTATATAAGATTTTGTGCTAAGGATCCAAGGGCCAAACCTAGGCCACATTTGTTGGCTTGGAGCACACAACATTTAAACACACACATAGGAAGAAAACACACGGCCTTGCACGGCGAAAATCAGCCAGAGGCGAAAGCAGTTTCTCACTCTAGGCTACAAATGAGCTGCCCGTTTTGATGACTTAATACACAGCCCACTTTGCCCCTCTGCGGCCACTGCCAGGTGTGTGAACCGGTAACCTCCAATTTAAGTGCACACGCTTAGCACTGGCAGCTAAGCACAGAGTTGTTCGATGTGCTGACAAAGCCTGACGGGGAATCTAAAAACTCAGCACAAAAGTAAATAATGATTTCTTATGTTAAGAAGCAAATAAAGTGTTCGATGCCTGAAAACTTTAAGCAGGGCTGCTCACCCCGGCGAACGGCTGCGCACCGTACCTGCAGGCCCTTCTCGTCTATCTTCTTCTGGAGCACCTCGAGGCACTTGGTGAAGTCAGTATGGTCTTGATCGGGAGTCGAAATCAGCTCGCACCCCTGTTAGCAAAAGAGAAGGGTAAGAGCGCTGACTGATGTCAGTCTCATGAGAAGGGTCGAGATATCCTAGTATGCCTGCACTATACCCGATCATTAGAATACCTGTCATTATCCTTTTTATTTCACATAACAGGACATCTCAGGAACGGTGTCAGGATATTACAATAATGGTCTGATTGTGACAAGCATTTTATACCCAAGAAAAGGACAGATTAGACGACATTAGTGGTCTTTAAAAGTCACTGCTGTAATGGCATTCAAGACTAACAGAAGAACAATGCTACAAGTACTATAAAAAACGTTCACAGCGAAATTACTTGATATAAGACTATTTCTAAAAACTTTGAATTTCTTTAAGCAGACCTCCCAAGTTTACTTACATGAATGTAAAAACTAATACTAAGATAGTGATAAAACTACATTTTAAGTAAATTCAAGTTAGGTGTCCTATAAAATTCCTTTATAGCATCTTCTTTCCCCCATATAAAAAGCAGCATGAAGAACTATGCCTCTGTAAACACGTCTCTTGGATTATCTTTTGGACACAATGAAGTGAATTTATAAATTTGCCTCTTCTACAACAGATACGTTACCTAGTAGAATACACTGAATATACTTATGAATATAAAACCACAGAAGTGCCAGCTTGTTGGCCGTAGTGAACTTAGAAGACTAAAGAAACGATATTTTTGAAATGACACCTCTTCCCTACAATGCCTCCCAGAGGCAAAGGGATATAAAAGCAGAGAGTGATGGGACTGAGACTTCTTACTTCAGGAATAAAACAGTTTGTGGTCTCTGACAAACAGCTGAGTAAGGGAAAGTTAACCATGATCTACTATAGAAAGTTGTCATTCAAAGAGTTTTCAAGGATACAAAACACCTATACTGCCTCTTAAATTATTCCAAGAACTGTTCTCAGTAGATTTAAAGGTTCTTCTTTAACTTCAAGGTCTGTTTAAAGGTGTCAAGCTCAACCTGTGCTTTTTCATTTATGACTGCCCTACAATGTAGTGACCAATGAAAAAAAAATTAATTTCTTGTCATTAAGAAATATTTTATGCCCTGGAAGGTATATATGCCATCTTTACAAGATCATCGACATGTACTTTTTCCTGACCCTAAAAGCACCTTGAAATTTACTATAATCACCAAGCAAGGGCAGGAAGAAGTCGGCTCACTCAGGCCAACACTCCCAAAAAGACGACGTAAGAACGTGCTGGAGGACACAGGAATGTCATCAGGGCTGAGGACAACTGACTGTCACCAAAGCAAAAATCACCACACTGAAAGTTCTCTGAAGACAGGAATTAGGTTTCATTTATTACTGTTTCCAGTGCTTAGAACCAGTCTGATACATAGTAAGTGTTCAATAAACATTTATTGAGGAATAAAAATGTATGAGGCAACGGGGTAGGGGAATGTGGCATCTTATTGCTACATAGAACCTAAGTGTTGAGAACAGAAATAATTACCTTAGTAAAATAGCAAACAAAATTAAAAATGCAAATAGAAACAGCAATACAATAAATGATTAATAGATCATTATCTTCCTTCAAGTTATATTCACAGAATCAGCACAAATCCACAGGAAAAATTATCGTTAAAGACAACCCAAGACATAATCTAGTTCCACTATAACATTTTGTAGGTTAAGAATATAAAAACAAGATTTAACTTGACTTGCTAGGTAATAACTAGCATTAATGTCACATTTAGAAATCCTATTTCTTTACTCTCATGAAGTGAGAACAAATGCCCAGATGTCTAATTAAAAAAAAAAGTCATATAACATCTTTAGAGTTGGTTCCACAAGAATATTATTTTTAAAAAGCCCAACACTTGAAACATCTGAGCACGGCTTCAACAGTATCTTACGTTACCTCAACAAGTGAACACAGAAAAACTTACGTCAGGACATGGTAGCAGACTACCAGCTGAAAAACTCAGACTGTACCTAAACCAAGAACTTCTAGAAACTCTGACTGAGGTATTTATCAGCTATCCACAGCTCTTTGGAATTTTCATGAGTTTAAATTATTTTATTCTCATTACAGATGACAACGAGTTCACCAGAAGTGGAAACAGTCCCCACTGCCCGGCAGGACAGTTCCCAACACCCCAAACACCCAGAAAGGAGACTTACTATATAGGTAGATATAGATATAATTTATATATTTATATATATTTATTTATTATCCAAAGTAGAATGAAATGTCTTTGGCCACCAAAAGATGTTTTCACTGTGTTCTGGGTCTTATGATGATATATCAAGGTCTAAAAGAAGAGAAATATAAAACTGAATTGAGAAACTATCAAGATCTTGCAGACAAAAAAATGTAGAAATGCAATAAGATATCAAATGATGCTCACCTATTACATATTAATATCTACTTATGATAATTTACAATATAGAAGAAGACTCAATTTCCTAGAGTCAGAAGCACTGGGCACTGTGACCAATTTTACTGGATTTGACATTTCCTTAAAAAAGCAAAACAAAAACCTCATACGTACAATCCAAAGACCCAGTAGATATAAAAGCTATGAGATTTGGCCAATTAAGAAAGTACACAACTTTCTAATAAACAGTTTCTAATATTAGTTTTCTAATAGATATGTGTATATTTTACTTTAAAATATACAAAAGTCTCTCAAAGCATTAACTACGAAACTCTTTTAAAGCAGCCTTAAGATACCAATGCTTGAATGAAAACTTTTATTTCAACTACTAATATCTTTGATTTTTCTCAGTTGCCAGAAATATCTATTTTTTAGGATCCAAATTCTTATTTTATGAGCCAGCAGTGGCCCCAATCTCATCCTATACATTTTTCATGTTATGAAATATTATTCTTTTGATTTTTCCCATTTAGAGTGTAAAAAACATTCTCAGCTTGCTACCTGTACAAAAACAGACAGCAGCCACATCTGGTCTACGGGCTATAGTTTACCAACCCATCCCTGTTCTAGGCCCACAATTAGTTTTTATGATTATAACAACTAAGCTTTATATACGTGTAAGGAATTTAATGTGAGAAAAAGGTTCAGACCTTTAAAACATCTCTCTGAACCTCGGTTTCCTCATCTGCAGTGGAATATGCAAAACAGAATTGCTGCTGAGAATCCATGTGGTAAGCCACAAAAACCACGGGGCACAGCAAATGTGCACCTCACACCTGAGAAGAATTTCTAGAAATGTCAGATGCCTCAGTCAGACTACCTCACACCAAAGCTTGCTAGAGTAGGCAAAATATTAATATTCTCCAGACAACTTTGTGTGGATGCTTATAAAACTATTTTTGAATTGGCTGACAACTAAAAGGAATTATTGCAAGGCAATGAGTGTCAATAGTCAAGCTAATTTCAAAAGACCAATGCCAACACCATTAGATTGTCATTCTCGATCACTTAATTTACTGCTTGCCAATAATTTAACTAATAGAGGTTAATGAGCTTTTACACTTAGTATGCATAAAACCTATCAGGTTATACTACGCTGTCTCCTCTGATACTCTCTAATGGGAAAGAAAACAGATTCTTTGAAAAAAGCTGTAATAACACATCAATTGTTATTTCATACACTACATCCAGAGAGAGACTTGGCCTCATTAAAACAAGAAGCAAGGAGTTAAGGCTGGTGAAAGCATCTCCGCATTTGCAATTAGCTTATTCATTTTAGGTTAAGTCATTTAGTGCCCATCCATCTACCCTGGGCAAGAAAGGACTTGTGCAAATTGTCCTGCAAAGACTTTTATGGGGCTCGAGACTTTACCGTAATTTTACGGACAGAGTTTTATCAAGTTAAGGATTCAGAAGTGTTATTCCCTCCTAGGGTACCCTGCACACTAATTTAAAAAATTTATTTGAAGTGATTCACATACAGCCTCTCACCTAGCTTACATACAATGTGTATATAAATTATAAAATATCAGATGTTTTTCCATAAACTAAGATTTTTTCCTCCAATATAATTCTCTGAAAAATCAGATCATAGTAAAAGTATCTAATCTTAAAATTAGAATCTTTAAATTCTGATCTATTGATAATTATCTTCATCACTAAATTAATAGCATTAATAAGATCTAACATTTGAGTATCATTGTTATATATTAGTCACCTTATATGAATTATGTTATTAAATGCCAAAATAACTATATATGGTAAATGTAATTATCACATTTTTACATATGCAGAATGAAATTTAGAGAGATTAAATGACTCACCCAAAGTAACAGAGCCGGTAAAGGCACCGTAAGTAATCTGAAGCCCAGACTCGTAACCTAGTATGCTTTGTACTCAACCCTGCTTAATTAAACTCTGAGTATTTGAGAAGGTTAAGGCAGAAAAATGCCTTTATAATGTATACTCAGCTTTTATTTAGTTTGTTTTCTACCGTTTTAAATACCTGAAAATCCTTTAGCTCTTAAGCAGACATGATCCCTGCCTCACTCCATGCTGCTTCCGTGGGAGCTGAAAGTTTAGGATAAGCCTCAGGGCAATCTGAGAATGGCAGTGGATGTTTAGCTATCCACTCCCTCTTTAATTCTGCTTTCCCGACCCATTCTATTGATCACTATATTTATCATCAAATTTATTACATACGTTACTTTTCCTTTGGCTATTAAACATAATACTATCACGAAGGATATCTCTGTGTATAAATGTTTATTTCCAGTTATTTTCTTAGAATTAAATCCTAGCAATAAAAATTGCTGGGGAAATTATAAAAAGTTGTTTTTGTTTTTGTTTTTTTTTTTTGATCATTGATAGATGTTGTCAGAATGCTTTCTAAGAAGGCTGCGAAAATGTATACTCCTATTGGTAGTACATGAAGGTGAGGAGTTTCTTCTTTTAGAATATAACTAACAGTAGAAAAGATAATTCAGCATGAAATTTCTACTGTGATTTATTTAATTGTGTACTTGCTTTTAATAGCAAACAGAGCTCAGTTTCATTAAGGTAAAGATGACTTCTGTTGAAGAGGAAGGGAAGAGAAAGTTAAGATAATTTTGGAGTGTGATGGGACTGGAAATGGTTCATCCAATTGAAGTCTTAGAAGACAGTATGAAAGAAATGGATACTTCTAGGAGGAGAAATAGGTGTCAATCAACAGGTTACAGAAAGAAGACTTGAAACTTTTAAAGATCATCTTTCAAGCTGGCTCTGAAAACATAAAATATAATTTACTATCCCATCACATTAGAATATTTATATAGATTTTTTTGTAAATAAACAGTGCTAAGTTTTACTGGGTCTTAAAATTCTAGCTCTCACACTTTATTTTCCCTCTTCATTGCTGAAGCTGCCTTTCTTCTTTTGTATAAGTACAGCATACACTTAAAGGTATTTTGGGGAGCTATATTCAAGAGTCTTTGAAAAACTGAATATATTGTTTTTAATAATGAGATTCCATAATTATTCATGAAACTGGAACTCTGTCTTAAGAAACTGCCTGCTAAGAGCGAAGCAGGCATAAAGCAAAATGACATACACTCTGGAAATCAAATATACAGAATGAAAATTAACCCAAACTTGTTTTAAATTTGCTATAAAGGGGGAATAGTTAGATAAAACCAACTGGGATCTAAACGATCTATGTTCCTGATACTGGAATAAAAGTCTTCCTTTTTCACTGCAGAGATGTAATCTCCAAGTTACCAATTCCCGCTTTCCTCTTTATTGTATAAAACATGGTTTGGTAGATTGCTTTTTCAGTTTTATTTATCAGCCTTCTAAAAACATTTCTACTTTCCAAACTAAAAAGTTTTTTAAATCATCAAATGACAGCTTACGAATAACAATTTCTTCAGCAAGAATGTCACAAGCTTAAACTCTAAGTAACAGGTTGTCTCTTTCTGGTTTTCTAGGTGGTGTATAGAAGAAAAGAATAAACATGATTTAACCTTGAAGCAGTGCTCCATTCAATCCTAAACATAAAGAGAGGTTCTAATCTAGTGTAATCTTCGCTGCCCTGGGTGTTGCAAGATAACCTTTCCTTTCGACATGGCCCGGAATGAAAACTATAGCATTTCAAACAAGAAAGTCACCACTTCTATTAATGGAAGTCAAAAGTCTTTTTGGAATAGCATAGGGTATTAAATGATGGCTTCATCCTTAAGAAGGCCTGCTCGCGGGGCTGGCCCTTGGCTGGCATCTGAGAGCTTGAATGGCAAACAGTTCCCTACACTGATTAACGACAACAACAAAAACACTTTCCCTAATGCTAGGAGTGGCTCGCTGTGCCCAAGTGGTTTGTACAAACAAAAGCGCCTGCTTGTTTTCCTCTGGGAGTCTGGCATTGCGGAACGCGCTACACAGAGGGTGTGGGTGCCTACGTGTAGGAGCCACCAGTCAAGCTCTGGGCACTGAGTCTCCAGTGAGCCTCCCAGGTGACAACATCTCGCCCTGTTGTCATAATCTGATTAATCCCAACTCGTCTGACTGCACGAGGAAAGGACCCTTGGGACTGGGGACTGGTCTCCTCCAGACTTTGCCCCATGTGGCTTTTCCCCTTTGTGGTTCTGCTTTGAATCCTTCTGCTGCAGTAATCAGAGCCGTGAGTACGACTCTCAGCCGAGTCCTGCGAGGCCTGGTGCCTCATTGAGCCTGGGGACTATGTGGAATGAAGAGCTACCGGGATTCGTCCTCAGTTAAGATGCCTGAATAAGCTTCTGTTCTGTAACATTCCCACGAGCATCCAGACCCAGAAATCTGCTCTTCTCTGGGTGCTGTTCCTTCACGACCACGTGGAATATGCCAAGGAAAGGACCGGCCTCCACCTGAGTCCTGTAACAAGTGTCCCTAGCAGGACAAGGGCGTGGTGGGGCAGGGGCACCGACGTGGCCCGGGTGGGCGCTGCTGCTCAATTACTTAGAACTACGCAGAAACAGAGAAGGAACGTTAAATACTCACGCAGAGGAAAGGGGCCACGGAACTTCCTCAGCACGTGAGCCCGGTCCTCCTTCTGCTTTGCGAAAACTCGCACCATTAAACCAGAAGTCTGAGAATCGCAGGGGTTCTGGGGCCAGCAGTCTGTCTGGCTCCCACGTCAGCCACTTCCTAGCTGTGCGAGTTTGGGCAAGACTCAAACTCTTTACACTGCCATCTGTTTGTAAAACATAGATATGGTTCTGACCTAATAAAGTTTGTCGTGAGGATTAAATAAACTTATAAATAAAAGTATATATAAAAGTGTCTGGCATATTGTAAGCACTTTTGAAAAATGGTTGGCTATTATTATTTTCTAAGTTGTATCATTTTCTCTTATCAATTTGTAAGAGAAAACCTATATGGCTTTTTGAGAATTTTTTTGAAAGAGTAAAACAAGCTTCTAAGCATCTAAAAACATTTTAGCCTAGTTGGAACCAACATACTGCATTAGGTATTGGTGGGTAAGAGCTGTACTGTGTGGTCAAGTTCACTTGAGAAATAAACACTAAGGTAAATTTAAGCTTTCGGGGCACATACTTAAAACGACATTGTGCACAGTGACTTTCCAAAAGGGGTACACAGACGACCAGATTTCACAAACTCATTTGACCGCAGAAATCTTTTTTACACTAAGTACCACGCAGCACTAGTCCCTGGCTCACCACAGACTTTAGGTTGTAGAAGCTCATGTATCAATAGGGATATGGAGAAAAATGATGATGAAATTGTTTATATCGAGCTCTGCAAGAGAAGTACAAAGGAAGGACAACAATCAGCAGTTACGAGAAGAGGGAAGATTAGTAAGTGGGGTCTCGTGAGCCAGATGAATGAGGGGAGAGAGACAGTGACAGGGGCCTTGGGGAACAGAGTGAAGTGACTGAGGAGAGGCAGGCAGGTCGGAAGAGGTCGTATGTGAGGCACACATTCCGAAAAGGAAAGGGCACAGGCTCTCCCTTCAATGCCTTAAGTACATTAAACAAATTCAAACACAACAGGCTTTGAAAATTACAGACAATATGAGATCAAGTCAACTTGAAAGGACTGTGATTGAGGCAAGCGTAAGAATTAAGGTATATTCGAGACAGAGCTCTGCAAATCGTCCCTGCCTGTCCCATCACTCTCTTGGTGAGATGCTAATGAGGGTGAGTCAATCAGCTTTGAGAATATCAAGTGAAGAACCTGTCACCAGGTTGTCAGTAGAAACTGCCTGTCTACAGTTTACTTAACAAAGCCTTCAGAGCTCAGCATATGTTAACGTGTCTTAATGCTCAAGCCCAAGAATTTACTATACTTAAGCTTTGTTTTTTAAGGAATATACCCATAAATGGAGCTGAGCTATATATAGTTGTATAGCTTCCTCTGTTTGGCCTGAACTTGCTAAAATTTAATATTTCTAACAATCCAGTTTCTATTTTCTCTAAATTAATTAATTTTACCGTAAATAAAAGTTGTTGGCATGTGGCTGGGCAGAACTGGGAAAAGACGCAGCTAGAAGTAGAAAATAATATGATTCATGAGATTAGGTAGCTCAATGCAGATGTTTCAAACTGGAGATTTAAAACGTCTGTGGCTATTCTGTGAAACTGAAATAGAACTAAACGTGAAGCATTATCAAACCCAACAGGATATTTTAAGTCAGCTTGATTATGAATTAAATCTAGGTTCCTAAATTGTACACTTACGAATATGAACGGATTAGAAATCTTTTTAAGTGTTACTGAGAACAGTGATAAAAAGCTCTTAATAATTTTAGAACGTAAAACAAAATGTTCCCACCTTACACTGAAACAGGTCTTCAGCACTTCTAGAATGCTTCTGCGCATCTAACATTATTGGATCATTATTACAGGTGTATGAGAAAGCCAGAGCTATATGACATGATCAGATGTCACCTGCCTTGGTAAGACTGCCACGTACGTAAACTAACAACTCAAAAATAATTCACACAATTAAAGAAAATATAATGCCTTTTTCTAAAATAAGAACCTAAGAACTAAAATCCTTATTACTTGAGAATCAGCAACTTTAAATTGGAATTAAAAGAAGCGCATTTCCTTTTTAACACAAGTAGTCCATTTACGAAAAACCTGAATTCCATTCAAATGTCAACCAGAACACAATTTCCCTAACTTGACAGAAGAGTTATATTCCAACTCAAATCCTCAGTCTCCTAAAATGTAAATGGAGCACCTCTACAGGAGTGACAGCCATTGTGATGAGATGCAAAACGATGAGCGATTTTCTGCTGCTGTCTGTACCATTTATAGCATCTTACACGTATCAGACAGAGGACCGGTTAGAGAAGTCAGACGCACTGCCCTGACCTGGCAAGAGCAGTCTTGGAAAACCTGAATATGGCCACGCCAGCGTTAGATGACCATGGGAAAATACCATCAAGAAATACTGATTTAGGAAAAGATATTCTTTGATAATTCACGTATTTGCCTTTAAAAAAAAGAAAACTTATTTTTCCCAATTCTGAGAAACCTATAATGGAAGACGAGGAGGCAAAACCTGCCCGGATCTCTCTCTCCGCTCCCACAGTTTACACTGCTAGAACTAGCCGGTGGTCTAGAATAATCTTGTCATGTCTGTAATGAAAATGGGTGGTTTAACATCAACTCGACCTTTCTGCGAGTCTTGTTCATCATTTACACTGGGTTCCTCTCTTCAGTCAAGTCTTGCCTTTTTAACTGCAATTCCATCAGGGCTTGGCCCACGCCACGTTCCAGTGCTCTGGACCCTGTTAGGATATCATCCCGTGTTCTTCCAGGACTTGGCAGGGTGACAGAGAAGACAGAATCAGAGCTTCGATCTAGAGTCTTAGTCTGACTTATGACTACGATCCTTTGTCACCACACTGTCTAGAGCATGGCCTTGTGTGGCTGGCAACACTTTCTGGAATGCCAAAATACTCACTTGTAGCACAGAGGAAGACGTTCTTACAGGCTACCTGTGCCCTGGCTAATATTCCATCACCAAATTGCCTTGCTTCTTCAACGTTCTACCTTGGCTCAATCCTCTGTCCTATAAATAGCTTTTATAAATTGAAAAATTCATAGTTTTAGTCACTCCTGGTCTGGCCCAACCGTTGTGCCCCAGGACTGGGGTGGAAGGGAGCGACGTGATGGGAATGTGAAGGCAGAGAGCGTGGCTGTTACACTATTATCACACTGACGGTGACACAGACATGCATTCCCGAAAATGCTGAACACCTTGTGCAGGGAACAGCCCATCGTCTCGTCCAACAGGCCAAAGATGAGTGCTGCTGACAAGCAGCACTGGTAACAGTCCCAGTTAAAAAATATATATATAGGAAGCATGGAGATTGCTCCAAGAGCTACCTCTGACTAGCTCCTTCATTTCCATCAAGTCATTAAGATTTACGAGACTCAGTTTTCTCATGGGAAAATCGGGCTGAAGACATTGTTTAATCTGTTGTTACAGTTTAAGTTAGTTTACATTTTATCATTATATTTATATTTTTATCTTCTATCCTACATGCCTACATTTATGACAGAAACCTTGTTATTCTGTGACTTTTTAAGACATTAGTTAAATACTGCAACTAGTTCTTTAACCTCCTAAATGTTAAGGAAGCATGCTTTAAACCGCCTCTGCTATATCCAGTGAAGACCTCACAGACTATATAACAAGAACATCAGGAGTTACATGAGATATTACAGTTTCTTCAGAAGCTCTCCGGAAACTGAACCACATGTGAGCATGATGATGGAATAATTAAGAAGACTCAAAGAGATGACTTTAGCCTGGAATCAAAGAAGCACTGACTAAGAAAGTGGAAAAAAAAAAACATGTATCATGGGGAAAATGTAAGAAACATTCCTCATTCTGACTTAATATTAGCGAACCAGGCAGAGAGGAACTAAGACAAATGGGCAGAAGGAGAAGGACAAAGATTTTACAGCTATCTGAAAAAGACAGCTTCTGTGTACGTGAATTAAGAAGGGCATACCATATGCATTAGGGAAATGAATTATGAGTAGTTAAAACTATGAGCGTGTATAATCGATGTTTATTATATCTATATGTTTAATAATGAAATAGGTTAAATGCAGCTACTGGCATGGAAAAATCCATTGATTGTTACAAATCATGTTAAACCTCACTTGAGATTTCAAATTACAACTTTGGTATCGATTCAGTGGCAGATCAGTGCATCCCTAAATACGCAGTTTTCAAACTGCCGCATATTAATTAACACAAGGTATAAATTGTACGTCTTGCTTCTTACCCTACGAACCGTATGGAAATAAGTGGTAGATCAAAGCTTGCCCCTACGTGTTCAAACCCTGAAGGAAAAAATAATTAAGGGCTGTGGACATAAAGACCAGTAATAGGGTTGTTGGTAAGTAGCTAACCTTGAAGCAGGTTTTATTAGATCAAGATCTAATCAAAGGGGACTTGCCAATGGCTGTGTTTTCTTCTCTCTCCTTACACGTTACTCATCGAAGACCAGGAAAGCATCATGATACCAGTAAGACACCTTTCTCGCTGCCTAGCACTCAGGCTCTGTCAGCACAAAGTCAGTCACATGGTGTGGCAGCCGGTCTCCACGGTGGCTGCCAGGGACTCCTGCCTGCAGTTACTAACACCTCTGTACGGCTGAGCCCACCTGGCAGCAAGGCTAGTCTCTGTGGATAAAAACATCTGGCACAAGAGACGGCAAGATGGTGTATCACTACTGAAACCAGGTCATAAAAAAGACGGCTACTTCTGGGGGGCTGGCCCTCCTGGGGGGCTGGCTCTCCTACATGCACATTCTTGTCTCCCTGTGCGGGCAGCCCAGTGACAAGGAACGGACGCCTCCAACCCATGGCCAGTGATACCAACCAACAGCCACATGAGTAATCCTGTCAGAGAATTCAGCGGGGCCTCGACTGATAAACTGGCCATATCATAATCTCAGGAGAGACGCCGAGCCAGATCGTCTAGTTAACTGACTCCCACATCCTTACCCAGAGAAAACATGGGAGATGAAAACTGAAATCTTTAGGATAATTTGTCACACAATAAAAACTGAACCCTGAACAACACAGAACTGAAATGCACAGGTCCACTTATATATGAATTTTCAATAAATATATTGAAAAATTTTTGGAAATTTGCAACAATTTGAAAAAACTCAACCTACGTAGCCATGAAATATGTAAAAAAAAAAAAAAACAGAAAAAGTAAGGTATGTCATGAATGCATGAAGTATACATAGAAACGAGCCTATTTTATCATTTACTATCATAAGATATACACAAATTATAAAGTTAAAATTTATCAAACTTATACAAACGCAGACTGTACATGACCCCATGAAAATGTAAATAAGCATAAAGATGCAGTATCAAGTCGTAACTGTATAGTATCAACTACGTATAGTATATACTGTAGTACTATAATAATTTCCTAGCTATCTCTTGTTATATCAACTAGGCAACCATAAAGCAATTATATTGCTGTTTCTTTGTTATCAGTGAGTGAACTGTTACACCTGTCAATAAACATGAACTTCTTTTTCACATTATCTTTTCATCTTTGATGTCTAGCATTAGTGATACATATAATATCGACAGTGATTTGTATCATATAAGACAATGTTGATGTAGGTACTGACAGATGATTCGTTTTGTAAACAGAAGACATAAACTTACAGTATCAATAAACACAGTATAGTACTGTTTCCTTATGATTTTAATAGTATTTTCTTTTCTCTAGCTTACTTTATTGTAAGGATACAGTCTATAACACATATAACACCACACTGTGTGTTAGTCTACTGTGTTATCCGTAAGGCTTCCGGTCAACAGTAGGCTACTGGTAGTTAGGTTTCAGGGGAGTCAAATGTTATAAGTAGATATCTGATCGTGTGGGAGGTCGGTGCTCCTAACCCCTGCTTGTTCATGGTCAGCTGTGACACCGATGGCAATACCTGGGGTATAAAACATTCTGTTGCAGAAAAAGCAATTTATATTTTTGTATAGTCATATAAATCTGGATTTTTTTCTGTAAGTCAAAGCTGTATCAACTGGGAAAAAAATCTATATGACTAAATAATGGCAACAAAATCCACGTTATGATTTTTAACAAACATTTAGCATTTTAAATTTATTCTACTTTCTTCACTCTAGCCACAGTTTCAGCTTCAATGAAACCCAGACCAGATGGGAGGGAAAAAGTATATCTGAAAGAGGAGATAACCTCTCTTCATTTATAATGGAGCAGCTTAAAGACGGCTTAAATGGAAGATAATGGCCTGTATGAATTGTGTGTGACGCTGCATTAACTTGTTGTCATTATCATCACTATTAAGACTGTAGCTAAACATTCACCATGACCTATACAGGGCACATTAGCTTTATCAAAGACATCATCAGTGCCACCAGGAACAGATCTGAAAAGTTCAAAAGCAGTTAGTTCTCACAGAAATATGTAAAAACTGGATTGTACTATATTGACTTACAACCATGCGATGTAGGAATTAGAAGACGCAGCTAATCTTCCCTTAAAAACTAAACCTTAACAAGTATAAATTAGCTTTTGAGGTTAAAAAAATTTAAGAAAACAATTTAAGAGAAGTTCATCAAAAGGTATTAACCCCAAATTTTCCTTTATCCCTGACTCCATTTTACTGCACTAAGAAATTAAAAAGCTTGCGTCCCCTTATTTTCTGATATTTCCTCATCTAATTCAGGAATGATCAGACTGACCTCCCCAGCTTTGTCAAGCTAGCAGCATTTAAGAAAAAAGAAAAGTCACATCTGACCAGATCTTCAACTTGTGTCTGAGTCTGTTTGTCCCTGCCTCTCCCACTATTTTCATGCTCCAGAAAATACAATTACTGTCTATGAATTTGTAAAACTCTGCGTTGTGAGCAAGGGCAAGGGCTTTCCATCCCAGGAAGGCTGCGGTACACAGTTAATGAGAAGTGAGACCGTGGGGGTGGAAAAGAAGCATGCCAACGTTCGAGTAATTGAGCATGAATATTAGACATTGGCTTGGGAGCAGGCTTCATTTGCTGATGGGAACTCTGATAAAGCTGGGGGCAGATGGAATATGCAGAGACCTGCGTTCACCGCCTACCCCAGAATGTCCATATCGTAACAGCCTAACTTCATAAACTTGCTATCTTTGTTTCCCCACCTAGAACTGTATGTTTTTCCTTCTCTTCCTTTGTTTGCTTCCTTCACCCCACCTCTCATCTTCTTTGCTTCATTCCTATATGTTTTCCTCTTCCTGCTTTTTGAATTTATCTCATCCATCCCCAAGCCTTATAAAAAACTTAAAGTTTTAGTATTCAATTACTGCTGTTTTAAAAATGTGTGTAATCTGCGAATATCAGTTCAGAGTAACACAGATGGCAGTGTTGTGGCTACAAGAACTGCTGAGGCTGTAGTTTTATTTTTAAAACTATTCATTGTCCTCTAAAGCCAATAAAATCTTGAATTATTAGTTACTGAAATACTCCTATGTGTCTTCCATCATTCTCAATTAGCTGCTTCGCACATCCTTTTTAACAGGCAAGGACTCTGGAAGATCTTCACAACAGCAGTGACGAAATAGCAGCTCAATAAGTCGTACGTTACTGTTCATTTCAAGTTGTATTCGGAACAGATAAAGTTTTCACAAAACTAAATTATTTTTAAAAACCTGGTTCTACGACTATGCATTTTTATAAAAATTCATTTACAGAGATGTGTTTATTCATTTACAAAGCAAAATAATGAACACAACTTAAATGTAAATTGGTTAAGTAAAATAAAGTATACTTATTAAATAAAATACATATCTAATGAGGATGTAGACAATAAAAGTATATTATTAAATTACCCTATATAAACTATAAGCTCATTTAAAATATATGTGCTTAAAAAACTAAGCGTTAATGCTTATCTGATAGAATTTCTAAGATTGTTTCCACTTGTTATTTTCTAAATTCTATTTGAATGTGTATTATAATTGCTATAATATTTTTATAAATAACCAATGAGTTTCTGAATCCCTATATATACACTGCGTAAACCAGAAAGAACATAGGAAGAGCAATCATACGAGAAAGGTCTTAAGTATAAAAGTGTTTTTGGTTTACCTTAATAGCGTAGTACTCTCTAACTTCAGGCCTAATTGAATCGAAGTCTCCATTGATGAATTCAGGCAAAAAGCTGAAAGAGTCCCAAGTAAGTCAATTATTAAGACTACTTACTTGTTAACCTTGAAAACTAAGATTATAAAGACCAGAGGGAGGACTAAAATAATATAGTATGACTTATGGGAACTCCACATACCCAACTAACTCATCAACTTAGTCACACTATCAGTCAATATTTACACTCATTTAAAAAATTTATACT
Organism: Macroglossus sobrinus; assembly: GCA_004027375.1. Taxonomy (NCBI): domain Eukaryota; kingdom Metazoa; phylum Chordata; class Mammalia; order Chiroptera; family Pteropodidae; genus Macroglossus; species Macroglossus sobrinus. The sequence continues at coordinate 86,191 of PVKZ01003284.1, forward strand.
CCTTAAAAAAAATTTAAGCTGACTGTCGGTTTAAAAAACTCCCCTTTCAAAAACTCTAACACAAAGACTCAGTGTTTACGTGTTACCTTCTACATCTAAAACACACCTTCATATTACTGCACCTCACCGAAGTGCAGAACTTTCAACAGATTCGAACAGAACAAATAGTGACAGTTATGCATTCTGTATATAGCAGGAGTAGGTTCAAATTCATTCTCCAAGCATCCTATGACTATCCAAATATTTCTAGAAACAGGAGTCTTCCAGATAGGTCTGAAATACTACAAAAGTCGTGGTTACTACATAGATGGAGAGAACTCCCCAAAGCGGATGTTTCTATCACGAGTATCTCATTTATCATCCTACCATGATATTTTTCTGGAACTCATTTCTGAAAGCTTACCTTACCTACATAAGCCATCATTCAATATCTTTACATATAACCTCTACATGATCTGGTAGAATCTCTTCCCAGTTAAAACACTTAACTGTGGAGAAATAAAACGTCCCTGGATTTCTCAGCCCTAGCCTCCCGAGGCTCTAAAATGTATATGTATGAAGAAAGGAATGTTTGCTTTCACTTCCTCTAGAAATATTCTGCTCTACACATCCATGAGAATTCGATCTGTACCCATTTATCTAGTTAATTCTTCTGATTCAAAAGAATAATAAAATGCCTATGTCTTCTCAAGAGGGCCAAGTTACTACATAATAGACTAGATCCCTAGTTAAAAGGAACCAGAACTTAGCCCCCTGAGTATCACATGTCAACAGAGATGAAGCCCCAGACTTGGAGACACCTTTAGGTCATAAAAACCAAGACACAGGAGACTCTCTGGCTCCTACAGACTCTACTGATAATAAATAAATTTTTAAAAACCACAATATTAACTAACATAAAAATAAAATTTTGAAACAGTTGATTCCAGGTCTATTCATTGAATAGCAAGCATGTGAAAAAGATAATAGTTTATTTCAAAATAAGGCAAATTGGAAGAAAAGTGCCTAGGTTTTTATATCCTTTGTCTGATTTCAACATTTTCCCATAAACTTTCTCTTCATAATGTACTTGCCACCATATATATTATTCAATTTCACTTTATACCTTATACAATTTCACTAAATACCTTATACCTTTACCCTATTAGGACTGAAAACAGACCATTGGTTCTTTTTTTTTTTCCTGTTGCAAAAGTTTACTCATTTTTAAAGTTTCTTTCAAATGCCTCTACTACCAACATTCATGGAGCATAGAATATTAGTACTTCCTGTGGTCTGAATGACTGACTTTATTGCTCTACAAATTTTGGTCCCTCAGACATCTAGAATCAAATCGGCAGTTTCCAAATATGGTATCAATTCTGTCAATAAAAATGTAAAATAAAAACTGAAACACCCGGACAGTTGAATGTCTGTGTCCGCACGATGTATCATTTTAAAGAGAATCAGATCTCTTTCTATCCTACACTGTGAATAATGCAGAAAAACAATCATGTAAATTCCCTTATATTTTCATATAAAACAAAAAACAGGAAAAAAAATTATATAACTTTTAATATAGTGTTCTCTAGTATAACAATGAACCAGGATGCTTATTTCTATGAAGACTCATGCCAAAAATACACTTGGTATACATGCTGCAATGACTTAAATTATTATAACTTTTCATCATATAATACATCCGTTTTTGAAACTTTCTGAATTGTACTTTTGGACACTGCAATTAAAAGCCCATCTCACATTTCCTGAGGCACCTGTTGCCATGGTACCTGGGTGTTATGAAGGGGTACTTATCAGGAATGACACTTCACAGATGTACAGAACTACGTTATGATATAAAAGGCAGTTTACACAGGAAGATTAAGTTCAGAACTCTTTGGGGATTGATTGCACAGAGTGACTAAGGGTATGAGGATTTGCATTGCTACAGACAGCAAATTTTTTTAAGAAGCCAGAGAGTCAACATTTTAGGTTCTGTGGGCTATAAGTGCTCTGCCACAACTGCTTAATTCTTTTTTGGTAGCAAGAAAGTAGCTATAGAAAACAGGAAAACAGTGAACACAGCTGAGTTCCAATAAAACTTTACTCACAAGCAGTTGGCCTGCAAGCTACATTTTGTCAACTCATGCTCTAGGCCAGAAAACAAAGCTCAAAGATTTATTGGGATTGAAATCATACAAAGCATGTTCTGTAACACATAATTTATTTTCTCACTCATTCAGAATAATCAACTATAAATCAATAGTCCACAGAATAGGTATGACTATTATGAGAACTTGTTGAGATTTGAAAACCTCCATTTATATACATGATGAAATCGGTTTTAATCAAAATCTATTATGTCATCAAAGTAAGTTAAGAATTTCAATGTCTTCTACATATTTTATCCTAGTTATTATTCACACTAGCTTAAATTGTACCACTAGATTATACATTTTAATATTTACTTATCTATATTTAATGTCTACATAAGTGATTTAATTTTGTAGAGGTATTTTATAGTCCAGGCACACCACAGATTTTGAAAGACATATTTTAGAAAACCATTGACTTAAAATTTCAAATTTGAATCAGTGCCCAAAATGTTAGTGAAGATTATTCTTTGAAATAATATTTAACCACAATTTTATAATCATGTATTTAATCAAAAAACCTTAATATTCAGAATAACGTTTGATAAGATACCACAGCTGGCACACGTTAGAATGCGACATCAGGAATTATTTCATCGCCTCCCCAGTGCCGACAGTTTGATTTTATACATGCGGGTGGCAGAATGTTTTGTCGGTGACTTTTCACGACCATGAGAATGAACTGTCTTCATACAAAGGCATAAACTGGGTCTCTGCTCGATCTTCTACGCTCAGAAAACTCTATGTAACTGACCATTTGTTTCTGGAAAGGTGATTATTTCTGTCCAGAGAACCAGTTTACCTGTTTAACTAATGACCTCTCTAGCTTGAGCAAAAGAATGGGGCTTTGAGAAGAAAAAATAAACTCAACAGTAAAACCTAAGGAAAAAAAGATTCTAGAAGAAAAGTGGTTTTAAAATTCAGTATCAACTCAGTGCACAAAATGTACGACTTCCTTTGCTCCAGAAAGAGTCAATGAAAGATGAAAACACTAAGAAAGGAGGACCACAGAAATAAACTTTATAGAATATTCACAGTAAAAATATGGAGACCAAAGATTATGTGCATATTGAATCACGTAATACATATGACACAACGGAAATTTCATTAAAATGAATTTTTACATGTTACTTACAACCTAGCAAGTTTTCTTTGAGGTGAATAAAATGTGAATAAGAATTTGTATGAAAAGATGTTTTTTTTCCTTACTAAATCTTATTTATACAGTGGGTTTCCAGAAAACAAAGTTTATAATATAAATTTATATTATAAATTTTGCACATAGCCTATGGTCATTTTATTCTTTCATCATTCCTGCAAGATGCTGTTCTTAAAAGATCCATTCTTAACTTTTTGGAAGGAAACGAGTTTTGTAGGTAAGGGATAAGAGACATTGATGTAGGGCTCTTGGCTGCGGATCTGTGTACATGGCTAGTACAATAATTTACGTGAAACTCTAACTTAAAGTCATCACAGATAAAAAACATTTGTCTATTCCTGTGAGACAGATTAGTCATTAATGTCATCTAGAACGCTGGGCAAGCCATCTTTCTAAGCATCTCTGTACTTTATCATAAATAGTAAACAATTTTAAAAGATAAAAAAACTGTATTTTAGTCTCAGAAATTTCATTTAATATTTATATTTTATAGTGCTGGTTAAGAAAAAGTATCAACTAGATTTCAGACAGCGGGAGTCTGTATTTCAGTGGCCAAGTTCAGCTAGAAGCTGTAAACACAGAGACTGAGCTGAGGAGAGGTAAAACCATGTACTCATGAATCCTCCGCACGTGTGATACTTAATTCAACCTGTCAAATATTTATTAGATATATATTGTATATGCTGCACAAAAGTTATCACAGACCCAGAAGGCTTGACGTCTAAGTGTGGACGCTACAGAACTGAGTCCCCGACACTGCAAGTCAGGTGCAGGATGCCACAGGAGACCGGGAAGAGCCGCGCCGGGAGGAGTGAGGAAGAGAAAGGGAAGAAGAGGCTTTGTAATAATTGATACTGCATGAAGAGTTACAAGTTAATGAGACCACAGCCAGGGGATGAGAGGCACAAATAATACCGATGTTCGGGCAATAGAAAGAAGAAACGTAGGAAGGCGTAAGAGGTAAAAGAAATGGTACGAAACAAGAGAAGAGCACAGGACGTCATGAAGGCCACTTCCCCGTTTCTGGGTCTGTGACTGCCCTTTGCTATAACTGTTTTCCAAAAGTGGCTCAAAGGAGGAGATAAAGAAGGAGAGAGGCTTTAAATAGACAGTAAGCTATGGGGCTGCTTTCCTAGGAGGAAGTCGTGGCGGTGCGGGGTTGTGCACACTGAGGGGAGCCCTGTCAAGCCCGACACAGTGCAGACAGGAAGGTTTCATCTTTTCTTATCTGCAAACACAAAAGAGTCAAATCACATACACGGGTTAATGCCAACTCCTCAGCTGGCTCGCCCACAGTGACTTCCTCTGTGTCGCTGACTTGCTTTATGCTTTTCTCTGTGGTTCAGCGGAGCTACGACACGACACACGGAATTCATTGAGACGCAAATGCCATGAGGGTCACTAACAGGTGTCCGCCCCTCCCAGGGGAGCTGCCTCGCTACTGGTTCTGCCGCGAGTGTTTTTAACCCTTATTCGTCCTTGTTTCCTTCCCACCGCTTCCCTCATAGCAGGAACTAAAACTTGACTTAAGGAAATGACAATAAAAGAATTCCCTAAGTCATATGCTATCTTGCTAAAGTAAGTCCTTTATTTCCTGTCCTTCCTAGTTTGTTTTCATCTTTCTGCTTCTATCCGCTTTATATGAATGTGTGACGGGAGCCCGGGAAGACCTCTACAAAGTTTCAAATGTTCTCTCTTCCAGAAAGAATTCAATCAGGTGATAAGGGCCTAGGTAAAGGTCACTCTGAAATCATAAAACCATTAGCTGATGAATAACATTAATAGAAATAAAAGGCATATTAGGGAAAACATTGAAAAGAAATACAAAGGGTGACTATTCTTGTTCAAACAGAGGTGACAGCAATAGTTCATTCAAATAGAAACTAAAACAATCAAATATACAGAAGACATCACAAAAAAAAGAAACTTAAACAATCAAATATAGTCCCACAATCTATAATTATTTCATATTTATATGCATGTGTGTATGTATGTGTATGTGTATACATGTATATGTATATACTTTTACATTTTCAACTTCCAAAGACTCCATATTGCCACACTGCTAAATCTCATGATCACTTTTCCTATGATACTTCATCTATCAGAAGCATCTAACACAATTGATCACCTTCTATTCCTTGATTCGCTTTCTCCGCTTGACATAAGGACTATGATTTCTTGGTTTTCCCTCCAACTCACTGGTTACTCTTCTCTGCTTGATAGTTCCTCCACCTCGCTTGGACTGTTCAACACTGGAACGCCCAGAGCTCAGCCCCTGGACCTCCTTCCTCCTCAGTCTGCACGTACCAGGGCATCTTACCAGGCTACATGGCCTCAAATGCCCTCTATACTCATGGTTCTAAGCGTCCATCTCCCTTCGGCTCCAGGTTCGTCCAAGTTACCTTTCTAACCATTTTCCCGAGTAAGTTCCCCACTCGATTTTTCTACTTGTAGTAAATCTTTTGCAAAATTATCCATAGTTATTTTCTCCTTCCCATTTATAATGGGACTTGCCAGATTCTTCCATCAAGAGGTGCTAATACAAGTCTATTTCTCCACCACTTGAATTTGTATTAACCTTGTAACTTGCTTTGACCAACAAAATGTACTAGAAATGATAATGGCATTGCAGTTACTTGCCAATGCCTCCAATAGAAGTGCAGTCTCTACCTTTGCCCTCCTGTTTCATGAGAACAATCCTGTACAAGCCTGAGGCTGACAGGCTAAAAGATGGAGAATCAGAGAGAAAAGTCAGGTGACCCGGCTTATAGGCAGCTGACCTTCAAACAATGAGAGCAAGTCCCAGCTACATGCTGACATCGACAGCAACAGTGCCTGCCTGACTCACAGGACTGACACGAGTGAGCCCAGAAGACCTGACTAGGTGCCCTGAAGATCTGTAAACCACAATAAATCGCTAAAGCCACTAAATTTGGGGTGTTTTGTTATGCAGCAAGCTCTAACCGATACTACTCTCAGAGCCCAGAGTCTCTGCACAAGTGGCTTACTTCTTCCCTTTTACGTGTCTTAACTCAGAAGCTGCCTTCTCAGTGAGGCTTCCCTTCCCCTTAACTGCTACCGCCCTGTCACAAAGTATGCCGCCCCTCTTCCTGCTTTATGGTCCTTGCCACTAATAACATACTTTTAAATTATGGATCTGATGTAGTATCTGTCTCTATGAAAGTTCAGCAAAGTTAGGCATTTTGTTCCCTGCTACGACCCAAGGAATGTATAAAGTTTCTCTTTTTTTTTTAAAGGTAAATACTAAATAACACAGATTTGGTTTCTGGAATTTATTTTTGTATTGTTATTATTTGTAATTATAATGACATTAAAATTACTCGAACACTGTTTTGCTTAAAACTGAACACACAGGACAGGGTGGTCTCAACTCCTGCTAGCATCTCTGATTTTGGTAACCTTTGTCCCCACAGCCCAACCTGATCCCATCCTATTAAAAGCATGAGAGGCATCAGCGCAAGGCATGACCATTACCTCTTCTCTCACTTTGGAGAACAACTGCCACAGGGAGGAAACTCAGCGTGAAAGCCCTATTACTGGTAACAGCAGTCATAAGACCGCACCATTATGCAAAAATGTTCTCGCCACTGACTGATAAAATGCCATGACGACAGAAACTATAGTTGTTTTTCTTGCTCCTAATGCATGGAACTGCTCTCCAGTTACTAATAACCTACTAATGGAGAGCCTCACAGAAAAATACCGAACACTCACTAGAGGCCGCTGGTGATAAATAAGTGAATGCTGCATGAAGTAATAACCGCGACGCTACTTTACATAGAAAAATGAGTTCTAAGCTTCTGGACTTCAGCTGCCTTTGTAAGTACTATACTTCAAGTCAGGAAACATTTTTTCTGTCTAGAAACGACTTAATTTTTTAAGTAATATAACTAAATTTTTTATCTTGTAGGAAATTTTATCTTAAAAAGATAAATCAAGGAAATCTTGTAAAAAATTTATATTACTGTGTTCTTAAAGCAAAGCTGTGCTTTTAAGTAATGAAATATATTATAAATCAGGAAAAAAATTCTCTTAACGGTCATAAAGATTCTGGAGCCCTGTGCCATGTCTTGGTAATATTTCACTGAGAGGAAGAATTTTTTAAAGAGACAGCATAGGGAATATAGTCAATAATATTGTAATAACTATGCATATGGTGTCGGATGGATACTAGGTGTATCGGGGTGATCATTTGCTAAGTTATGTAAGTGTCTAATCACTGCGCTGTACACCTGAAACTAATATATTGTTAATCGACAATACCTGAAAATTTTTAATTATTAAAAAAGCAAAAAAATCTAAACAAATCATACCTCCTCCCACTCAGGAAAATCATGAATTCTAAGAGTGGGATTTTAAAAAGTTTACTTGTGAAAAAAATATGGTAACATGAAGTCAGGGAAAATATACAGAATCTTGTGATTAACAAGTTTTCATAAAGCTAAGGAACTGTACACCAAACATATATATTTTTTAATTTGGGAAGAAATTTATTAAATTTCTCAAAATGCATGAGGTTTTTTTTTAATCATGTACCTGCATGACAGAAAACCATTTAATTCCCCTTCACTGTCATTAAGAGAGTGAGGACTTTTAAAAACCTCAGGGACATTTTCTATTACAATAAGCATTAAGTTAGGGAGGTGCATATGGAGGGGGATTTATAAAGACCATTAGACAGTCCTAGGGCGTGATGACAGCACAGGCAGCCAGAGAGATGATGTTCTGGGCGGGCATCTGTGGGCAGTTTTTGGTTTCATTTGCACCTGCACTTGCATTTGGCTGCTCCTATCCCTGTTTACAGAAAGTGACAGGGTTTAAGTCTTGAGTGCTAATTACAATTCTAAGTCACAAAGTTTAGAGAGTAAGTCATTCTTAATATTCCTGATTTTTTATATTCTAGTCCCTTTCGTTTACAGATTAACATCCTCTTGATCATCATTTAAGTCCTCTTCTCTAGCTCTTTGATTCTTCCCGGGACATACAACACCCAGAGTTAAGCATTTAAGATATTACACATACTTATATGTACATACATAGACACACTGATTTTTTTCCTTAGGGTGCTAACATTTTTCTGTTGTATTTTAAATATCCTTTCTGAGATATTTCAGCATATTCTCAAATGTCTGGCTACAGAGGCAAAATAAAAGTCTTCAAGGAATACGGTCTCAAGCCACACTCAGATCTCTACCCTAGAACTGCATGTGATAGTTCAGTGCTCTTCTTGGTATAACTTATTTGCATATTTTCCAACAAAATGTATTAACTAGCCTTTAAATTGAATTCCAGCTGTCACTTTTCTGTGCCCTAATAGGAAGGCCATAGCTGGCTCAGGTGCCATCTCATCATCAACTCAAATTTCAAGTCCTATAATGATGTGTCAACGAACAATGTACACCATCTTGTTATTGGAGTTATTCTACTTACCCTTGGTTAAATAATACAAAATCAAAAATTTAATAACAAGAAAACCATGCAGGGAGTATTGTGTGTGTGTGTGTGTGTGTGTTTGTCTGTGTGTTTAAGCATGCATGTATGTGCATTCACTTAAATGTGTATGAGAAACCAGATGCTTAGGGGCCATTCTACAACATTTTAAAATACATACACACATACACAGTATTATGTGATTACTTATAATTTTACTTCTTAACACAGCAGTCTAATAATAAATTGAAGCCAAAAACTATGATAAAAAACATGGCTCTCAAATCGTATTAACGAGTGCTAAAACAATTCAACTTTTGAATAAGTAAAATTAAAGGAGTCATGTATTACTCAAAACTTTTGACAGATGATCCAGACTTCTCTGAAAAATCATCTGAAAGTAATTTATTTCTGAAGACTCCATCCACAAAGTAGGAAAGGAAAAGGGTTTTGTCAGAAATATACTTTATGAAATAGAACAGCCACAAAGAAAAATGCCTTTCATTAAATTTAGTTGTAAACTGACTTCCTGCAGCTGCTTAAAATGATCTCATACTGAAAATTCCTTTTGACTGCATGCATGATCTGACAAACATAGCATCTCTGCATATGCATACCTCCTCCTCCAGTACCCTAAAATGATTCAGAGCTATGCATAGATAACTTCGAGATCTCTGATTTATACTACTGATAACCAACAGACTAATATATTACTAAACGAATTTAATCAATAATTCAAGATAAATACATCCTCAGTCTGTTGTGTGAGGTTCTTTAATACCGGGACTCCTAGTATAAATTTTCTTTTAAATGTGCTAATCATTTTACTCTTCATCATTTTGATTTAAAGACCCAATAATGTTGACATGCTTACAGAGGTTAGTAATTTGATTGCATTTTTAATAGAAACTGGCTGAATCAAATGATTAAATATTACTTAAGGCTAGGCTTTTAAGAATCAAGCTAAACCAAAAATCTTTGGTTTTTCTTAAGTATGCATTTGTTCCTTTCTATATATGTTACAGCATATTGAAAGTACATTTTGACTATGCCATGAAATGTTTAAATATTAGTTAAAATACATCTCACTGAGAAAATTATAGTCACTGGTAGACTAAAATCAATCGTCACATATATTGGAGGTTACTGAGATCACAATGTATGCTCAGATATTTGACACCAACTACTTCATAATAATTTTTATAATAATTTTATATATATTCTCTTATTCCATAAAAACCTAAAAAGATTGAGCAAGCTTTTGCAGAATTTTCACTAAGATATAGCAAATATAGGCCTTATATATAAGCCAACACTATTTAACCTCTAGTGTTGAATTGACAACTTTGAAAATTTTGTTTGTTTCTAATGAAAGGACCAACATTCCACCCAAACAAGCTTTATATTGTATGAAATCATACCTGGATGCATTATATTGTATGAAATCATACCTGAACAAACTGATTAAAAACAAAAAGGAATCTGAGAAGCCCAACATTACATTCCTTCATTCCAACCACGATATAAAGTGCTTACACTTTTTCTAAGCTTTACAACTACTGCATTCAAAATATTAACCATAATATTTAGAACTATTGCCTAAAACTACATCATATGTACGTTCAACTATTCTCTAATTCATCACACTATAGTTTTGAAAGGCCACCATCCATCCTCTTAACTTCTATAAATCTTTTATAACCAGCTCAAATAACACATTTCCCAAGATTTCCCTGAATAATCCAGAAGGTAATACTCTCTCCCTGAAACCTCAGAGATGAAGAAACTACAGCCCAAGGAAGTGAAATTACCTGCCAAACGTCTCACAGTAATAAAGTCACAAAATCAGATTTTGAGGCCACGTGCGCCCTCTTACTACACAATTTCCGGCCTGGAAGCTGCTGCTACAGACAGCAAACGGGCTGGCAGTTATATGGAGACAGACGGACAAGTCACCGATTCCTTCAAGAGTGTATCACATACTTGCTGCCAGACGCCTGATTTAATTATGTTAATTAAGTCTTTAGGAGCAAAATTTTAACAGCTAGCCTCCCACATTATTCAGTGATTTAAATCAGATTTTGAAACTGGTTTAGCTGGGACACAGTTCGTTTTAGAGTTTGGGTTCCAAAAGTCATCTTCTCCTCCCACTTGGTTACTCTGGACGGTGGTACTGGATCTACTGATGAGAAAGTTACGAAACATATAAAGCTAGAAAGTCTGACATCTTACCTCGGAGACAATAAGGAAGAGGAAAAAGCTATGAAGGAGTCTTGTGTCCCTGTGTAAGCGCCACAGGCCCCCTCACCTCACCACTGTTAATGAGCATTTAACTAAAAGGTCATTTGTATGAACTCAGGGAATTTTTGATGGGTGCTAATCTTTTAAATTAAACAGAAAAGCAACTCCTAAACAATGAGCTAAACTAGAACAATGTTTATATTAAAATAACCTCATGTAGGACCTTACGTCCAGGATGCTATATCCATCAATTACTCTGAGAAAACTAACCTAAAAATAAAACTCTTCCCCTTTCAAAGTCCTATATACTAATGATAGCAAAATTTGTAGCTATGTCTTAGACTATAATGCTGATGAGTTCGAGAGTCTCTAAGTCCTACAAAATTACAATTAAAAAAAACTCTCACATTTAGCACAGATATTCACATTGCTCCCAAAATACCAATGAATTCAAAGGCACATGAATAAAAAGGCTCATTTAGATAGGAATTAGAATGCAGTGACATTCTGGAAATAAGTGAGACTTATGCTACACATGATTTCAGACAAAATATGAATAATCTTTTTAGATATAAGATGTTCTGGTTTATACATACTAATAAGATATATAATCATCCAAATTTCCTTCTCTAGCATCAAGATACTTCCAAGAGCTGATATTATAGCTTAGAAATCCCTAGCTGAAAGAAAGCTTAAAATCTGTGACATTTCTGCTAAGATACCGAAGAAAAAGCATTGATTCAATAAATTCTTGGATGCTCATTACATACTAGGTATTATGAGGCATGTAAAGAACATTAATTATGCCTGCCACCCTCAAGAAGCCAACCACATAGTGAGAGAGATCAGCTACATCGACACATAGCTAAATCACAAGATAAAGTGAGAAAGTAAATAATTATAAAGTATTATGCAAGGTTACGGGCAACAGATTACTAGAAATTTACAACTCTGTGAAGGCTGTAAGTCTTCACAGCTCTAAATCAACATGTGACCGTAACACTGTCACCTAAGAGTCCCAGTCAAGGAGAGGTCAAGCCCCTCTAAGCTGGAGGATAAGGGGCCTTACAAAGCGGACAGCACTCCAGGCACAGCTGCCTGAAGAGGATTCTACGAGACATGCCGCCATATCTACTGAAAACCTTCCGAGGACCTACAAGCACTGTTGGATCAGAATGGGCGGCAGACGACAGGATGGGTCACGGGCAGGGCAGTACCACTGCACACGAGCTGGAGCTCAGTGAGAAGGGCCTGAGCACAGGCCATGAGGAGCGGGGTCAGGGGAGGCAGGGAGGGACCAGGCACGGCTAAAAGGTAGTGAAGGCTGAACTCTGATTCTCAGGGTAATGAGTTTAGATTTTATCCAGGTCACAAAGGACAAGCTTCCCTTTATCCCCGAGTCAATGTGTGGGCGCACACACTTTCTGCAGCCCTAAGCTTTCACACTCCATTAGGGTCCTCAGAATATTTTCTAATATGTCCCCATTCTGGATTGATTGTCCACCCCCACCCCCCACCTCCTCATGGCATGGAACCTACCATGGTGAACCAGAAGTTTCTCATGCACTTAATAAATCCATAATATTGAATAGTAATTTCCTCTTCTGTTGTACTAAGTTTGAGGGCAGGAACTAGATTTCTTTCATTCATTCATTCATTCATTCATTCACTGTAACTATCAAAATGTCTAACTATCGAAGGTCTTCAAGGGAGTTTACAAATGTTTACCTATCATTAAAGGCATTATTTTTAAAACAGAATATCAGTATAAACTATTCCTCCCCTATTGTCAGACTTTTGTTCTGTGATTCTTGTCTATTTCTGTACAACTTTCTCCTTGACCCCACCACTTCCTTCCCCACTCAGCATGACCGTCATTCTCCTGTAGGAGCCCACAGCGCTGTTCCTTAATCCTTCTTACGGCTCAGAGAGCTAGGAATTTCTACATCCACCCTCCAAATGTCCGTTCACTCAAAATTCGGGTTGTTATAAACCTATCTTATAAAGTCTCCTAAATAGGCAAAATGAATCTAATATTACCTAGGACAGGGGAGAGGGCAAGGGCAGGGAGCACGAGGAAGGCCCACAATGCTGGTGACAGTCCACTGATCTCAGCACCACGGACATTAGCATGCTCCCTTTGTGAAAACCCTCTGGGCCAAAACTTCTGTTTTTAATATTTCCTACAGTGGAGAGACTGGTAATATTGCCGTAGCTGATTATTTTCAGGCCCTGAAACGCACTAGATAGAGCAGAAGCTGTTTTGCCAGAATCTGTTGAAGTGGCGGAAGCAGGAACGGCTGGGGTGGGGAGAAGAGCGATGGTGGCCGGGGCAGGGTTGGCAGGTGGGGGTTAACTCCCCATCAATCATTATTACTTGCTGGTACACACAAATAACAACCTTTCAACATTTGTTGCTATGGACAATTTGCACTGTCCTGATCTAATATAGTGTCAATAAAATCGTCACTAGAAAAAGAAAACAAACTTCCAAAGCCTATGAATGATGGGCAAGAAAAAAAATCTGCCGCATAAACCTTTCCTAGAAAATCTTAACCCGCTCCTCTTGTTTCTTTTTTGGTCTGTCTGTTTTTCATCTCCACAGCCTGTGATTATTCTGGTTGTGGGTCCTGCCTTACCACCTTGGCTCTGACCAAGGGCGGTGTTCCTACTTGGGAGGAGACTGATGTTATGAAGCCACCACAGGACTTCTAACCACCGGAACACTAACAGGAGGCTTCAGTTAGCACCTGGTCGGAGCTGCAAGACGGGGGTACTGGACCATACATCTGACACGTCGCATTTCTAAGACTAAATGTCGGGGGTTAAAAAAACTGTCAATTAAGGAGATGGAAATATAAGACCAAGACTGAGGCTTCTTAAAATTTCTTCCTCTCTTATCCCAAGTCCACAGCCAAAGCGAGGAAGCAGCCATCACTGGCAATGCCCATTCTGTTTTCCTGACGGGTCCTCACCCTGCCTCAGTTTAATGGACAGACGCAACACACACCCGAATCAGAACCTATCAGCTTTCGGAGCAGAGGGAATCTATTTATTCAAAATATGAGGGTCGCCAAGCAAAGTCACTCAAAACCTTATGGGAAAAGAGAAGAGAGTAACTGTAATAGAATATTCATTTATTAACAAATATTTATTGTGTCTGATGTTCCCAGACTATTTTCTAGACGCGAGGAAGCTTATATTCATGGAGCTCATATTCACTTCAGCAGGAAAAATCAGTCCTATTTCTGTTCCTCCAAAGAGCAGAACCAATGGGTAGACTCAGCAGATCAGACTTAAGGCCACGACCGGCTTTTGCCTCCGCTGCTGTCCACATCAGTCCTCCCCGCTCCCATCCTCGATGTCAGTCTCCCATTCGTCTTCGACGGGAGACGACTCCGCACACATTCGTGTTTACGGCGTAATCGTGAGGTATTACGGTTGGGTGCGGACGCATGTGAACAGGCAGAGCGGTGGTCCACGAGCCACACTGGGCTTTTGAAAACTCATGAATGTTTTTCCCTTTTCTAGTGAGGCCTTTTTACTAAAAATACAACTAACAGGAATTGTGTTTAGTCACCTGTGTCAAATTAGTTTCACAAGTTAGGGTTTGTATTTAATGAAATTTATTCCAGAGATTTAATTTCCACACGAGGCACCCAGCCTGGCCTGGGCATCTTTCATAACGGACACCTGACTGTCACATCAGGTCTTACTGAGTACAGTCACAAGAATCCATAAAGTTAAAAAAAAGAAAGAGGACAGAAAGTTAAGAATTTAAACCATTTCCTAGGCTGCCCCTATTCTATATTCTCGGGTACTGCATCGTCCCCAGACATCAGCACGCCAATCAGAAAGGAAACAGCCTTCCTCCTGGAAGCGACCAGTTGCTTTCAGAAAGCAGCTCCAAGTTCAGAAGCATGAAGTTACAAAATCTGATGCCACAAAGATGTATGTCACATCATTTCAAAATACATATATTTAACTCATATGGCATGTTGCGTCATAATATTTTCATTTTATTTTTTGTAGCAAGGGTGATTTTTCAAACTATAAACATTTCAGTACGTTTAATAATACATATGATAGAAGTGAGACTAAATTTCATGGCTACTTATATCTGGACTATAAATTCTTGTGTTTTCCAAGAGGTTGAACTTTAGACATGTTGGCAGTGAACTAGATTTAAATTTTGCTTTTGTCGAATGTATTCTTTTATCTAAAAATAGCACACCATGCAAAAATCAGGAAAAGCAGGCAGCACAGATAACAAATCATTAAGAAATAAATTATTCATCTCCTAAAATATATGTGTGCACATAACTCAGAAGTAACTAAGAGTAAATCATACTGAGCTTTACTGAACACTAAAATAAAAAATCTCACATCTTCTGTAACAGAATATATATTTCACTTATGAGATCCCCTTTTACTCATTTAAATGCTGTTTAAATGATCATTTTCGTCAATGTTCAATGTCCTCACAAAGACTGATATTTGATAATGCTATTTACTGAGGGTTTTGAAGTAGCAGTTTTTTTTTTTTTTAAAGAAGAATATGATTGGCCTAGTTCTATTGAGAGAAACCACTCAGAGCAAAGAAAAAACATAACATGGTTAAGCTGCTCTCTCACTGGGCTGGTTTTCTATTAATTATGAGGGAAGATTCACAGAAAAGAGTAAAGCAAACTGAAGGGCACAATTAGTGGTACGATGCACACCGGCTAAAAGGAAGCTTACCTCTCCCTCTCCCCTTCAGTGACATCATACAAGCGGTTGGCACCTCCATCAGCACAGGCTCTTAAAAGCGCTTCAGATAGAAAAACAAAGAACAAACAAACAAAGAGCACGTCAGTGTGGGGAGATCGGAGCAGCATCTTCCACACGATAAGCGTCTAAACGCAGGCACTTGGGTACATGCAGAGTCACACTTCCCACCCGAGATCATTGCACACTCAGCTGGAGATAACGCTAGAACCAAAGATAATTCTCCGCAGCACACACAGCAGAAAGATGGAATCGCCTACAGCCAGAGTGCATCTCCTTTTCTCATCTTTTTCATTTCCTCTTATTAAATAAAGAACAAGATTGTATGTGGTGTCCTCAGTATCTCTTGAAGCCTGTTTGTCCTTCTTTACGACAGAAGATATGCCTCACATTCAATACCAGGCAACGGGACATAGTTATAACTTTGTTCCCTTTTTAAAATTAATATTGCAGATACTTTCTTTCTATGGCAGGTATTATGGGTTTCCACGTTTTGTTGTGATATAGATTTCTTTTAAGAATAAACCATAAGCATAACATTATAAGTTTAAAATGTTAAGTAACAAATAATTTAGATAATGTGTAAAAACTAAAAATGGTGAAGGTGATGCAAAATTAACTGAAACTTGGGAAACACTAAGCTATTCGAATAAGACTGGCTGCCTCCCCAATGGGGCTTTCATCTCTTACTTTCGCAAGCTTTCTCCCTGCGGTCACGCTATCATTTGATGCTGCTGATTTAGAAGATAATGCTCTAAGTTTCCTGTTGACGTTTCTTGAAATTTTCTTTGTCCATGGACCCCTATTTTTGTTGTTGTCGTCACTTTTCTTACTTCCAATTTTCCTAAAACTGTTTGGTATCTTAGCTCAATTCCTTCTTTTCTTCTTCTTTTCTTTTTTTTAAAAAAAATACATTTTACCTAATGGTTTCCGAAAAAACTTTATTTTTTATCCTGGGTGATAAGAGTGAATGCAGAGATGGCTGATTATAACTCCTCACCCTGAGCAGACCACAGCCTTGACTCCTGCCTGTCCCCACAGAGCTGCTAAAACTAAGTCACCGAGTCACACAGGTCAGTAAAGAACTCAGGCACCGGCAGCGTAAGATGCTCTCCTGAGCATCTTCTTCATTTTATAGCACTTATGAAATGTCCCAACCTTTTTACAAATTTTGCTATACATTTTATAAAAGGGTTTATAATATTTACCTCCAAATTTCCAGGTGTTTAATAACAGGTAGGATATTGTAAAGAATATCTCATTGACCATAATGGCAGAAATGAAAGTCCCAATTATTTTCTACTAATCCATATGTGAATTATTTTCTGTGATCTGTATCATAACTAAAAACAGAGGCCGAGTGGCCAAAAAGATATTCCTATTTTTTTGCTTCAGCTTCCTTATCTGTGAATAAAGATTACATCATCTATGGCATAGAGTTATTAAGCAATTAATGACTTAAATATATACAGTGCTCATCACAACACTGGAACACAGTAAACATTCAATGAGTAAGATTCCTCTTCCTCTATTTTTGTTAGAATTAAGATAGTATAAAAAGCTTTGTATTGCTGAAAAAATCCTAAGCTACTTAAAAAGTGAAAAACGAGAATAAGAGTTTTTTACAAAGATATCTAAGCTGGACATTTCATTTTACCAATTACCAACAATATATATTTCTTTATAAGGAAAGGCAACCAAATTCAAATTAAGCCTCAAGTATAACT
Organism: Macroglossus sobrinus; assembly: GCA_004027375.1. Taxonomy (NCBI): domain Eukaryota; kingdom Metazoa; phylum Chordata; class Mammalia; order Chiroptera; family Pteropodidae; genus Macroglossus; species Macroglossus sobrinus. The sequence goes on from PVKZ01003284.1 coordinate 103,671, forward strand.
TACAGAATATCACAGAATATTTTGCACATATCCTACACATTAAAACCTAAAAGTTCAAAATCATCAAAAGCTGGAGAGATCCTCTCACTTAAAAAATATGGCAGAGAACAACTGAATTGGGAAATTGAAAAAAAAAAATAGAACTGATAAAGAGAAACATTATAAACTATCAATAATTACCCTCAGAGCATCTAAAACAATTCTCTATAAACAAAATTAATAAGTGCTTGGGATCATTTTATGTGAAAGCTCTTTCACTGAATATGAAAATTTAAGAAATAGTTTTTAGTGGCTAAGAATTATCAAATAGAATAACTTGTCAATTTTTCACAGTAACTATTTTGCAAAGCTCAGTTGAATTCCACATTTATACCTATTATGTGCCAGGCCCTATCTAGAATACAAAGATGAATAACAAACAGATATAGCCCTCCAGGCTCATATTACAGTAGAAAAAAGAGAGATAAGCAAATGTATACAATGCACTATAGACTCTGATGAGTGCTATAATAAAAGCAGCAAAATGTAATGGAAGGACAAAAGGAGAGAGAAATTTCAATGGATGAATCTGTAAAACTGCTCATTAATCATTTCAGCTAAGATCAGTGTTACTTTCACAATCCAAAAACTTGTTCTAATGCCTATTATTTCTCATACCTAGATTTAAATTCACATTTTAAGAACAGTTTATGAAAAGAGAAATGACTAGATCACGGGAAGTAAATCTGTGCACATCTATTCCTGCTTTAAGTGGCAAAGGGAGCTAAACAACCATGGTGAAACCCACAGACGACTCTCTCATTACCTAGCTAGATGTCGGGGTGCAGGCCATCTAAAAGAAACGAGTTGCAGTCTGTCCTTAGAACTTGTTTTCAATAGAGTTTGATAAAAATGACCTGTGCTACCACATTTCAAATTTTATTAACAAATACGTTTCAATTCAAAATACTTTCCACATGTGTAAATAAAACTGCATTTGAAAAATAAAATCCTTCAAGCATCTCGTAAATAATGTTGGCATAAACTCATTTATAGCAATTTGAAAAATGAGTAACAAAATATCACTGTTAATGAAAGTGACCAACTAAAAGAATCAGAAGCAGAGGGCACTCTTTAATAAGATATTTTTGATAAACCATAATGAATCTGCCTCAAAAATATGTTCATTCTATCATCATTTAAATTTTTGCACGCTCTAATGAATAGAGAAGTTATCGCATGAGTTATCTTTTAATGTGGAAACTTCACTGGCTTATTCAGCAAATTTTCCCCAGATCTGTCAAATACTATAACTTTAATGGTTGAGCAATTATTTACTATGCATCCGGATGATGAACAGCTGAAAACTAAAATACATTAAAATCTCTCTATAACTTTATATATTGGTCCTACCAATAAATATATTAAACACAACTTTAACTTTTTAAATTTATCCTAATGTAAGTTAATGTTACTGACAAATATGAATTGTGGCACTCACAATAGAGCTTAATTGGCTATTTCATTAATTTCCACTGAAGAAAGCTGGACAGATATAATTTGACTTTCTGCAAAGTAGAATACTGAAGTTTCAAGTATTAAGGTAGAAGAAAATAATGTAAAATTAAAGAAACATTTTTCAGTTTCAGTTAATTAAAGGACACCAGATATAGATTTCAGTTCTTGTCTAGATCAATCACTTATTAGTCCTATGACTTTGAGCTCATCCCAAGAGTGCTGATTCTAATGCAAAATAAAGATTATTGTATATACTTGGTCAAATTCAAAAAATTTTTCGAAGACTAAAGAGAGACAACACAGATAAAACTAGAAGGAAAGAGGACAGGGCAACAAATTTCATCAACAAAAAATTTTATTAACAAATATGTTTTATTAACATAAAACATGCTGCTGATGAGACTACAACTTTGAGGGACAGTTTGGCAGATTGTAAAAATTTAAATGTGCATGTCCTTTGATCCAGAAAACCTATGGAAAACTAGTAGCAAACTTCAGTGGCCACCACCTATTGAACACTGGTAAAATATATCATGGCCCTAGAACGGAACCATGAAAAAGATAGTAACTCTTAAATGTGTTCATATGTTATCTCTTATAAGATACGTTGTTTAAAATTTTAAATAACTGTTGGTCAAATCTTCCTTGCAATAGCAACTCAAGAAGTGGGTAGGAGTATACCAAATTCAAAAAATCTACAAACTGGGCCAAGGTTACTCTGTCCAGAAGGTTTGTCAAGCTCTCAATAACCAGCACTGATACGATGCACCTGCACTGGGGAATGGGCGCTAGCTGCACACCTCTGGGGATGCTCACAACAGCTAGCGAGGGATAAAAGCTGAAGACCCAAGAAACGATGGCTTCCATGGTGATGTGCACGTCCAACAAGCTGTGACCAGAGCACCTGAAAGTCACTCCTGGGAAATGAACGGACTTTCACCTGGCTTCAGTTCTTTTAGACAAATACCCAGAAGTGGGATTGCTAGATAATGTGGTAATTCTATTAAAAAAATTTTTTTTTTTACCTATTGCTCCTGGTCTTCCTACGTGGTCTCCCATCCAAGTACCAACCAGGCCCAACCCTGCTTAGCTTCTGAGTTCAGAAGGGATCCGGCTTGTTCAGGATGGCATGGCCGTAGACTACTTTAAATTTTTAAGGACCTTTCGTACTGTTTTTCATAGTGGCTGCACCATTTTGCATTTCCCACCAACAGTGAACAAGGATTCCAATTTCTCCACATCCTCACCAACACCTGCCGTCTTTTGTTTTATTTTAATGACAGCCATCCTAACAAGTTTGAGGTGATGTCTCACAATGGTTTTGATTTGCATTTCCCTAATAATTGGGGACACTGAACATCTTTTCGTGTACCTGTTGGCCATTTGCAGGTCTCCTTCGGAGAAATGTCTATTCAGTTCCTCATACCATTTGAAACAAATACAAACATTCATTTCTACTTCACAGCCACAACCTTCCTCTCAGCTGAACATCACCTTGGCCAGCATCCCTCAGGTCTGTGCTCCGTCAAGCCCTCAGAGGAGCTGTGGACTGCTGGGGACAGCGAGCCTATGACCTCACACACGACCGCCAGCAAAGTGTCAACTGTGCCCCGAGCAGGTCAGTTCACAGACAGGGGTTACAGACGGATCGGATCGGCATGCTTCCCCTACCGAGGCTGTTTCACGTGGGAAATCCTCCACTGAACGCATGTCATGGAAACAATGCTGAGAGGGCAGCGATTTACTCTGTTCATGGGAGCGCCAGAACGCACCATTAACTGCTGTTTAGGTAACTCTTTCAGGTTTTATTTATAGCATTATGTGCGATTATTGAGAAAGCTCACGTTATCTGTAACATCCCACATAGTGAGTGGAACACTCTTTAAATTTTAGTCAAATCAGTAGCACAGAATTATCCTAGTTTCAAATAGGAGGACCGGTGTTTACACTGAGCGTGTCACGCACAGCGCTGTGCCATCCCCGCGACCTGGATCATGCCACGTCATGACGAGCTTTACTGCCTTTGGGGAAATGGCGCTGTGCAAATTCTATTATGCTTTCTCTCCGCCACCTTCTGCCTCCTGTCCTAGTTATGCGCTTGGAGAGAAAGCATGACATTTAGTCATTCCTGGTGTTATCTGCAAAGTCCACAATCAGGTATCTCTTTCACACTTAGTGGCACCAAGTCTCTCATTACTAAAAAATCTTAAAAACAGCCAAAGATCAAACTGTTTATCCTATAGTGGCATAGGGAAATTTCTCTAAAAGATGAATAAATCTAATAATGCATGAAAACTGCAAACAGCTACGCAGCACAGAAAAATACGGTCTTGCACGTGAAGCCACCATATACATGCATGTCCAAATGTGAGGTATTAGGAACAACTAGGGCTGACTGCATTCTCGATCGTTAATTTTTTTTTTTTTTTTTTTTTTTTTTACTAAAGATTAGCCACGTTTTAGGGACAGGGTGGCAAATATGCATGATCTGCAGGGAATAAGAAAACACGTAACATGCCGGCTGCTTGCCCTCGGCCCTGTCCACAGTTCAGGCCCTGGACGTGGGGGCATCCAGCATGCTGCAGAATGTTTAGCAGCATGCTGCAGAATGTTTAGCAGCATCCTCAGCCTCACCCACAAGGTGCCAGCAGCACTCCTCAGATGCGATAACCAAAACTACTTGCAGACTATGCCAAGAGTCCCCTCGTGGGCAAAATCACTCCCGGTCTAGAACCAGTGCCCTAACTGGAGGACCGTTCACACCTCAGCGGTCCACCCAGCGTTAACGAACATGCAGAAACAAGCCTACCACGTTATCCTCTATTTTAAACATTCTGAACCATCAGGAAGACCTCTCACACAGTCTGTACGCGTATTGGATAGCTCTGTATCTCTGATGTTCGGGTTAATCTTCTAGCATGACCCCACGCCCTCTTTATTTGCCCCTCCTATTCATTTGTGACCCTATTGCTAAAGTACTGTCACGAGTCACACAGCTGAAGCCAGGTCCTTCTGACCGTCTTCTGGGATCTGCTGGGTGCTCCACATCAGCCCCCACATCAGGTGAGGAGCCACCACTGGACAGACAACGCCACAGACGGTGAGCATGAGAAGGGACGGCTTCCATCAGCTCACTTCACTTCGTAATGTACACACAGATAAAGGCAGCGACGAAACAATGAAACCTGGCAGATCGCCATGAATCAGCAACAGTGATAAAATGCCTAGAAGATGAGTTGGAATAGAAGAAAAGAGGAATGATGGTGGCTGGTCCGCTTGGCAAAAGTAACAGCTTTTTAAAAATCACTTTGTCGATGCAAATATGTTGCATAATAGAAAAATAGAGAGAGATTTGGAGCATATCTGCCTCCTTCGCCTGTTCCTTTAGCTCCAGAATTCCCGCCTTCTTTTTTTTTTTCTTTTTAATGGCTCAGTAGTGACAGACCCCAGAACTTACAGGCACGACATATTTCAAATGAGATTTATTGTTGCACATATCAAAAGTGAAAATATATCAAAATCTGATAGTTGGTTACAGAAAAGTGATACATTTACCTTATTTTGTAGAGAAGGAAGAAAAATAATCAGATCATATCTGTACCTTTCCTGGTACCTTTGACATCTTTATAAAAATATTTCAACACAATTTACTGAGAGTTCCTAGTAAACACATCTATTTTCTTAAACAATAATCATTAAATGTAAATAGTAATAATAGGTTAAGTTCAGCAATTTAGTCTTAATACAAATAGAAGCTGAAAAATAGTCACATATTTTTAAACCGGCGAATGTAAGAATGTCACGTATTATAATCATAGAGTTTGGCTACTCTCTCTTTCTAACTGAGCACAATCATTAGCTACTTCTTCCTGCTTAGGAAAAAGTGGGGGAGCTGTTAAAGGCTGTGAGTAGAAAGAAGGGGAGAAGACTTAGGGATAACGTTTCCAGAAAAAGATGGAAAGAAGAGGAATCACTGGGTTAGGTTAAAAACGAGAAGCTACTACCCACACGTTCAAACTGAGCCCCGTGGGACAAAGCGCAGCGAGAGGGCCAAGGGCTGCGAGGAGGTGAAGGCGTGCCTGACTGGCTACCAAGTTATCTCAGGGTTTCTTAGAGATAAATTAATCTTTGAAACCTGATTTATTAAGGCATGAAAGGAAGGCCCGTTGCTCTGGAGTCGCATCAGATGCGGGGAGAGCTGCGGGAGAGGAAGTGGGGAGGAGCCCAAGGCCAGATGGGGTGAGCGGGCTGTGGTGTGGCACAGGACACAGGTACCCGGGGATGCCGTCGGGGGTTTTAAGTCTGACAGCTACATGTCAAAGATCATGCTTCCTTTCGTGTTGAGAACAGGTGAGAGGGAGACAAGAGGCCACTGCAGAGCCACGCAAGGCGGTGGCTTAGACGAGGCTGGGAGCAGTGAAAGCGAGGGAATGTGGATGTATTCCAAGACATAGCCCGGTGGTGGAAGTGACTGAACTGGCTAAGAGACAGGGCATGGAGGCTGTTGCAAAAGAAATCAGAGATGAGGACCCTTGAGTCCCTGTCCTTAGCACCCGATGAATGCTGGCACTGTTCGTTCACAGCCATGCTCTGCTCCCTCCGCTCCGTAAAATGGTTTTTGCTATGCTTGGCCTGCTATTGTCTTTGGACATGTTACTGTCCATTTACCTCATCATCACCGGGGCCTACCTACGTTTTCCTCACAGAGACGTGAAGGTTTGCATAGCTCCTTCTCCCACTTTGCTCTACACTGCGTTTACCTGGAGGTGTCGCTACCTAGTAGAAATATTTTATACCAGTGATCATTACAAAGGGACAGGGATTGTCCAAAGAGTTTAGTAAACATTTAAAACACGAAATCATTTATAAAATCGATGCACTGTTAGCAAGTGTTGTTCAGAGCAGTTTACTGTTTGGGCTTACGTTTGGCTTTCTTACTTTATTGGTTTTGGTTATTCCCAAATCAAAGGATACAGGAAACCAAACTATTGGAAAGAACCTGAGATCACCGTGAGTGTGTGAGACAACGTCTGCTCAAGCAGCCTGGTTTGAAAGCTCAAGAAGAACCGCTGTGGACAAAAGCAAGAGAGAACCTAACACAGGTCAGTTTTTCCTGCATACTTTAAAAAAGTGTAAGAATATGACCAAAAAAATGTTATTTTCAAGAAATACAGAGACGGTAAGTAATGATGTTTAACATCATTCGTTATTAGAGAAACTCAAAACCACAATAAGATATCACTAGATACTTATAAAAGTGGCTAAAATAAAACGTTGTAATTTTATTTTACACCGAATGTTGGCAAGGAAGCAAAGAAACTGGGCCATCCGTACACGGCTCATGGCGCTTTGTTACGACAGGATGAACCCTACGACCCTAAAGGCTGGTGTTTTACTTCCTATTTTACAGACAGGGAAACGAGCTCAAAGACATCAAGTGATTTGCCCCAAATTACATACAAATTTTCTTGTGGTCTCCAGAATGAGAACCTCAATTTAGAAAAGATTATTCATTTCTGTGTTATGGAATTAGAATTAGAATTATTACAACAGTGGAGCAGGAATTAGAACATAGGATCACAAGGTAATAAAGCCCACATGAAGCCCACATTATTTCTGTTTCACAGAGAACCCCTGCTGTGCATTTGAGACAGCTCAGTCAAGCAAAGAGAAATAAAAAGGATGAAACAACACAGCTTAGAATCTGAGGGCCAACTTCACCAGTAACGGTCATGCATGTGGCTTTTCCAATGCAACGGAACACACAGTAAGAGCTAAGAGACGTTCACCTCTACCGATCCAATGGTCCCTTCAGAGAGCTAGCTTAAGGTCCCACTAAAAGAAAATGGAAAACAGGTTGAAGAGAGCCCAAGAGATCTTTTAAATGTTACAGTCACTTTCATTGGCCTTAACATCCTGGAGAAAACACAGTTTGCCTTCTCTATCAGGGTCCATCAGGAGATGTGAGCAGACATCGGAACAGAGTAATGTGAAAGTCGTTTGAACGGGAGAGAATTACTAACAGGGACTGGAGCAGAGAGGGCTGAAGGCAAGGGATACAGGAACACACTGGAAGCGGACTACACTGGGACAGGCTCGATGGCGGGACAGGCTGGAACCCTCCCTGTGAAGTTCTGGGGGACCCCACACGCAGGGGGCTGCCGACTTTGGAATTATCTATGGAGCCCTTCGAAAGGGCGAAGGAATCGGGTCAAGGGAGGTGTCCCACTTGGCAGTAATCTGCTGAGACACCACCTGAGGAAGTGCCAGAGAAAGCTGACCCAGGGCAGGTGACAGGGACTGCTGACCACGCACGGCAGGAAAAAAAAAATAAACAAAAAACAGTGTGCGACAAGCACCTGGCATGAGACAGACAGAGGGATCGGGAAGGTTTGCCTGTCGTCTCGCAACGTCCTTCCCGTGCCCTCTGTTGACACAACTTAATGTCATACTCAAAGGAGAAATGCTCACGAGGGCCAGCTCCACGGCCACAGGGCAGACAGTGAAGGCTAGATTCAGAGCTGACAGGCAACAATTTGAAAACTTCGTAAAATATATATATATATATATATATATATATATATGTGTGTGTGTGTGTATATATTGTTCTTTCCCGCTCTGACAGCATACATTTATTCAGTCCGTCTTCTCCAACTGCTCCAACACCCTGAGAAGTCTCATAGAGTCACCTCCTCCTTCCCCTTACGGTCCACTCACTATCACCTAGTCGCCCTCAGGCCGGACGCAGTCCCTGCCCGCGTGTACGGACTTTACACATGTGCCTGCCGAGCTGAAACACACCACGGCCAAACACCTTTAAAAGCCTCAGACTGTTCCAGATTTTTTGTCAAAATTGTTTTTATCATCTTAACTCACGAGAGTACAAAAGATCCTCTGGGACACTGAGGTTATTATTAGGTATTTTCCTGTAGGGACTGGGATTAAAATTCTAGCCTGAAACATACAACAAAGCAAATTCGGTGATAGAATATGCTTTTGTACAAGAGTACACCAGAAGGATACTCCCCCATCTGTGCATCCTTTTTCAGCAAAGGACTGAAATAATTAATGTGAAGTGTGCCACTAAAGAAATCGCCAGCAAGTTTAATCTTAAATGTGTACTTTCAAAAATATATAGACCTGAAGAAGCGTCTCTGAATGTATAGAACATGTAAATTGAGTAACCATTTAAATACATTAAGGAACGAAGAATAAGATAACAGCTCTGTGACCTCCACACATTCTCTAAATTTCTAATGATCAACCAAAACAGTTGGCCTATTTTTAGTGTTTTAAAATTTTTATATAGTATGCATTTGTATCAATGAGCTATATATAATATTGTATAATGTGTTATTTTAATTATTAAAAAAATGGTGCTCCAAAACTTGCTTTTATCACTTAAGATTATGTTTCAGAGGACTTTCCATTTGAAAACACAAATCGAGTTCACAAGATTCATTTAACTCCTGCACAGAGTTAATGAATATGTCAAAAATATTTATCTGGTATCCTATGAATAGATATTTAGGTGGTTTACATGTTCTCACTATTTTAAAAAATACTGTAATTCTCATTTACAGGCTTCCTTGTGTACACGTGAAACCTCATCTCAGAGGTGTATACAAAAATGCATGGTCGCTGGTCCCAGTGCATAAAGCCGAACTTCTGTCTAAGTTGACTGGGCTGATGTGCACAATTGTTTCAGTTATGTTTTTTAAGCAGCCAACTAAACCAGACAGACAAGCCTCTGTTCATATTAAATAAGTACACACAGGGCTTGATTATAAACTTGATTTCAAGTGCTGCGGTAGAGGCAGTAAAAGTGAAAGCAGCTACTGTCCAACGCTCTGGGTTACGATGTCAGCTGGAAAGTAGACCCTGGCTGGAGACCGGCCGCTGTCCTCATTTCCTCTCCTAGCTGTCTCCTGCAATAAACACTTGGTAACTTATCTCTCCAAAGCTTGTCCCCACCGCCCTACCTTAGGACTGGAATGCAGGATCCTTCTAGCCGGTGGGTCCCCTTTTAGTCAATGTGACTTAGTTCTTTTGACAGGAGGTACTGGTATGATCAGTGACCGGCATCAATCTACATAATAGCTTTCCCAGTATATCTTATTCACTCACTCACTCATTCATTTGTAGGCACATACCAAATGAGCACCAACTATATATAGCCAGAAATACGGCCAAGACCAGCCATGGTTCCAGCCCTGAAGAGAACCACACTCTCGGAGCACACCGTACAGATGGAAGCCACCAGCCCCTCGTGGGACTGAGCCTCTGAAATGCAGCTAGTCTCAACTGAGATGTGCTGTTCGTGTAAACGAAACACTGGATTCTAAAGACTCAGCACAAAGAGAATATGCAATGTATCATTGATAACTTTTACATGGGTTATGTTGCAATGATAATATTCTCAATATACTAAGTTAAATATATTGTCATTCCCTTATTTCTTTTTAACTTTTTAATGTGGCTACTAGAAAATTTAAATTTAGATCTGGGGCTCACATTACATCTGCTGTTGACCAGCACTGGTCAGAAGGTATGACAGACAGGTGTAATAACGCGGCAAGATGATTCGTGAAGTGAACTAAGCACAAAGGTCCAAAGGAGCACGCAGGAAGGACAGAATCAATTCAGCTCTGGGCACAAAGAAAGCAAACCTCGGAAACTGAAACCGTATACGGTAAAAACAATGGTATTTTATTATTATTTAAAAAGTATGAGTTTGCTAAGTGGAAGAAGAAGCAGGGAATGAGATCATGCCAAGCTGAAGCCCAGAGGAAGAAGAGAGTAACATCAGCCTTTTTGATTTAAAATCACAATAATCAAAATTTTTAATATTCCTTCTCTAAATGAAGCAACTTTAAACAACTGAAACAAAACACTAGACATACAAAAATAATTTAAACTAAATATCTACCTCAGAGTACCTACTATCTACTTCTATACTATCAGAATCACCTAATCTAAATAAGCAGTTGTATAAATAATATCCATGATAGGAGAACACAGTACCCAAAACAAAAATTATTTTACCCATTGCATATAAGAACTCATTATATTGCAAAAGAAGAAGCTAAAAGTATTTGACCTCCAGGCTTTTGCACAAATATTGACTCAAATCTACATGATAACAAGAAGTTCTTGGTATCACGGCATTTTTTTAAAATATATAATATTATAATTTTTCTCTGTTCTAGAACCTAAAGGTGACTTTTAAAAAAATTATGAAACAAAGATATGAAATCAGAATGTTGACCAATTCTGTGAATGATACAGTAAGTTACACAAAGACAAGAACAGGAATGCCTTTTATGTATTCTAGTGCTATCTCAAGCACTGAGCATCACTGAAAATCATTTTTACACAGGAGTGAAAATAAGAACAAGAAAAAAGTAAATGGAAATGTAAGAAGAGCAAAAAGAAAAAGAGTGAAGTTTGTAGTTAGATGAAAATTTTTAACAGCACCTAAAAAGAATTAATTTCAACAGCTGGGAATTACATTTGGCTCACGTTAGAGAGAAACGCTGCTGCTGCTGTTTGCAAACATGATAAATGGAGCTCGGCTTGCGAGCATGATGGATAAAAATAAATATTTCATTAGGCGAAATGTGTTTCATTGTTGTGCTTGTAAATTTGAAACAATTATAAGCACTGCATGGCAGTACATGCTGTTAGTTATTTTCACTGACTGGCAGGTAGTGGGTGTTTTCCTTTTTTCTTTTTTTCTTTTTTCTTTTTTTGGCTGTAGTGTATTTGAAAATAACTTTTGGAATTTAATGACAGAAACTAAAATAACTATCTCCTTTTTCCAGCAGAATACGGAACTTTTTGTCCTGTATCTTTGATCTTTGGACCATAAAAAGCAACACGAAATCGAATTCGGTAATAAAAGGAAACCAGTGCCTCGGGATGGGATGGCAGGCAAATAAAAGTTACTTCTCTTCTTTTGAGAAGATGTATTCAAGCTAGTTTTAATAATCCATAAGATATATAACCTCATAAATGCACAAAGAAGGACAATATAGCCCAGAGAAATGAACCGAGATGAAAATATTGATCTCTATAGCATTTCTAACAGGTGCATTAATTACCAAGGTGTGCCCTCAAAACGGGCATGATGTCCCACCTGATCCCAGCTGACCCATCCAGAACCAGAGACGATGCCGTCCAGTCCCCCAGGTAAATACTTAACACCAAGCAGTATAAGGATGGAAAGAGCCAAGAAACCGAATGCCAAACATTACTCCGCAGAAGGCTTCTGTTAGCTGGAATAAATTTACTATAAGGTTCGAAGATAAAAGAATTTGAACATGAGTGTTTTAAGACAGTAGAGTGGAGAAGACTCTGTCTTTTCTCCATACCAGAATGACGGATGAGAAGAAGAAATGGAAATGGCATCTTAGAGAAAACGGCAACATCTCTCACCCAATCGCCACATATGTGAAAGAACCGCCAAAAGCAGTGACAGGCAGGCGGGGGTCAGGGAGATGCTGAGAGGAGGTCTTTGGTTAAAGATTCAGACACAAAATCAAAGTAAGAAACACTGAGGCTGAGCTTGAGACAAGGTAGAAAAGGCAGACAAGAGTGAACTGTGAACAGCCTCTGGCTGCCATTGCACTGGCAGAAATGAGTAAGATTCAACATTCAAGTATGCCATTTGTGTCATAAAGGGCCTCTGTCCCCTGTGAACCAGGAACGGTTTCCCCGCCCCTGCTCTCCCAGCCCCCGCGCAAACCAGCTTCAACTTAGTTTGGGGAGGGTGGATTCAATGCACTCTACGATCAATAAAAAGGAACTAGCACAGGATCTAGAATAGACCATGAAGTTAAAGGAGGAAAGAAAGAAAAAGGGATAGGAAGTAAACAGGAAAAACGTGAGAAAAAGTCACCAGAGAAACACTGCCATTAAGCAAATGACTAGAAATATACCTGTAACTAAAAAAATGCAATGAAGAGTAAAAGCATTTAGAGACATATGAGTTCTTGAAAGATAAGGCAAAAATCACAGAACAAGATGAATTATGAGTCTACAGAGTTCATCAAAGAAATTAAATGAGTTGCTTGAAGCAGAATGAGCACCACTAAAAATCCAGGAAGAGTCATGTTAGATAAAATGAAGAAATGAGGCAAAAGAAATGGAAATTAACAATGAATTAGAAAAGATTGAAAGAAAATGAGAAATGGAAGATTTAATAATTTTTCATGTGTACAACTGCTTTCCCAAGGAGACAAATTTTCCAGAATTGGAGGAAGACTTAACCCTACAGATTGAGAAGGCAAATACACACGCCCAGAAAAACCAATACAGAATGACAATATTGAGTCAAGTCTAATTAAAATTGCTTGCACTTAAAGATAAAAGTCCCGAAGTGTTCTCTAGTGGGGTGGAGAGATCAAGTTCGCCTCAGACTTCTCCACAGACACATGCAACACACTTAAGAAGCTGAAATGATCCTTATGAGTCCTTAGGAAATGAAAGTGCACTAGTCAAAATGCTGTGTAAGGAACAAAGACCCATCTTCAAACATTTTTAAACCCACGAAATTTTGTTCCCATAGTTTCTTTAAGAAACGACTAGAAAAAAAACCCTCGACTTACCAAAAAGTACACAGATACACTAGCCTGGCTGCCCATCACATCAGAGCTCTTGCTGGTACCTCGGCCTAAGGTGCAGCTGCCCCTCCCCGCTCAGCCACATCCCCATCTCCTACCTCCCACCTCCCACACCCAGATCCCTCTTTCCTTCTACCAAGGCTTAGCTCAAGCACCAGGTTTTCCTTAAAATCTTTTCTGATGCTATTTATCTGCACTTGTTCCTTTTCGTCATTTCCAACAAATTACCCAACTGTATACTGTAAATAATATACCTAAAGTAACTCTAAAAGGCACATTTTGTAAGTAAAAACTCCCATCTGGTGATTTACATAGATATCTTTACTCATTTCTTCTCCTTCCCCTTCTTATAAATGACGTATTTTTGTGTAGAAGAACATCTGAAGCTTTTTTTGCTCACTTAATGAGTCCACTATTTTTAAAAGTCTTTTTAAATGCGTTTAATTTATCTAAGAACTTTCTCCTTTCCTGCTTCTTGAAAAAATACCACTGAGTGTAGAAATGGATATTGAAGAGGTCCACCAACCACTCACAACACTCACAAGCACTGGCCCACCCTTCCGTAGAAGAGGCATGATGACGGTGATGACGATGAAGAGGAGAGAGGAAGAGCAGGAAAGGATGCTAATTGCCTTTTCCTCTGGTTCACTTTAGAAGAAGCTAAAGGCATACTGACTGATTGGAAGCAAATACAAGAAGGAGAAGGTAAACAGTCCACACACACACACACACACACACACACACACACACACACACACACACACACAGAATGTGCATAATAAAATGAAATTGTTAGCCAAAACAGTCCATGTATACATCATATTCAAGAGTTTTAATCAATAGGTTTATGTGAAGTTCACACCATGCGTCCAAAATTGTTTTGAAAACCCTCTGAACCCAAGAAGATATCCATGCAGCTTAGAAACACAAATTCATAAGAAAATTAGAATCCAAGAAACAGCATTCTAAAAGACTTCATTTCCTACCATCAGCTCGTGGCACTTATGTAAATTCTGAAAGGGGAAAGAGCAGTACTGGCCTGGAGTCATCAAACAGGACTTGACAGAAGAGGAGGGGAATAAGCTGGTCTTTGATGGAAAGGTAGACTACAGATGAAAGACGGATTTACAAACGGAATAGAGAGTGTACATCAAAGCAGAGAGGCACAGAGGAAGGACGTTCCGGAGAGCGGCCTAAAAGGTTTGTGTTGGTAAATAAAAAGAGATGAGGTTATGATAGGGCGAACATGTGGAAGAAACCAAGTATCAGAAAAAGTAATTTAAATGGGACAGAATGAAGGCTGCAGACACTGCCAAGGGATGAGAGCTGAAAGCTAGGAAGGGCGGCCCAGGAGATGAATGGCGACAGAAAAGAAAACGTAATCAGAGAAAATGGCTTCAGAGAAATAGAATGATCAGTCAAGGAAGATGGCAGCAGTGTATATCCAGAGTTTAAAGTGAATTGAAAAGACATTTAAAGAATAAAAAAAAATCAGTAGTTTGAAAACATATCAAGAAAGAGAAGGAAAAAAAGGAGGCATCAAAGACAATTCAGTGTTTATCTAGGAAAGCAAAACGAAAGAGTGGTAGCGTATTTGATCACGACGTCGAAAATACATAAAAATTCCATCTGTTTTCATATCTTTCCTGGGCATCTGGCTTAACTCAAGCATGCCAAATGAGGCCCTGCAGCATTTTTCAATAGAAGAAGCTTAAGTATATTATAAGTGCCACTGCATAAAGCAAAAACTAGACATAAATCTTTAAAATAATTTCCTTATTTGCGGATGGAAATTACATGCTATCTGGCATTTGTTCCACCATAAGCCAGTAAGGACGAGCACACAGGAAGCAAGACCGGCCACGCGTTGGTGGGTGCTAAGGGCAGCTGATGGGTACATGGAGGCACATTAAACTACTCCTCCCGTAAGAACCAAAACCTCCTCACCACTTCTATCTATTCACATGATCCAATCATTCACGCAGAGCTCCTTTCTAAAGGCAATGACTAAAGTGTGAGAATGTAATTTGTAAACAATTTTGCCCCAAAGACAAGTCTAACACATTACAGCCATCTCTAAACATAACTGCAAAAGATATAAAACAAACCAAAAAACCTTACCTACACTGCCCTTCCTTATACCTCTGCACGGTAGTTAAAGTCAAGAAGAAGAAACAGAAAGATTATTTGAATGTTAAATTCTTAAAAATATCTATAGAGCAATAAATACCAACCTATCAAAATTAGAACGTGCCTTGGCCCGCCTTAAATTTGCTCAGAACATGACACCCCACACACCAGCACCACAGCCCACGGTGGAGTATCAGCCATTGGCGCTCGTGACCGTGCTGGCCCGAGCTGCAGCTGCCACCGCCCAGCATCAGGAGAGACAGCACACTGCACGCTGCTAGCTTCGGAAAGGATCAAAATTCAAAACCTGAAGCACGGTTTCTAATGAACGTGTGTCACTTCTGCAACGTTGTAACGTCGAAAAATTCTAAGTTCAACCATCATAAGTCGGAGTCTCTCTGTATATTTTTCAATCATAAACTCAAAAATTTTATATCAAGCTACACACCAATGCTGCATCCAGCATTGATGACGGAACACTGGTTCAAACCTCACATAACTGAAAAAAGCAAAATATGTTAAATTTACAGAACAATTCATTTTGAGAATCTTCTTCCTTCTCATTCTATCTGCTTACATAGGTAACATAAGGTAACTGGTTAACAAATACCAGAACGGAAAGCATAATGGAATTCGGTGTATTACTTTGGATTAATTCCATTTCCAATGGATGTTTATTAAAACTTCCAATTCCCTAAAAACTACCGCCCTCTTTAAACAGTCATGTTGCCTACGGTGATATCAGTTTATGAAGTCATGGAAATGAACTATAGATTTATTCAAACTAGTTAGAATACATAATTCAACCATTTACAAACTTATTTGTAATCAAAAGGTAGTCCTCAGTTTACCTCCTGTCAGTGGAAGAAACAAACCTGAGGACGAGCACAGGGAGGATTGGCAGGAGTCCCTGTTATCTGAGTCACTGTAACAGGGCAGAGGAGATTGGCAGGGGGCCTGGGGAGGAACCAGAGGAACTCTGCTTTCACCAGTTTCCCATCCTGGGAACGCCCAAACATTTCTCACATACGATTTCACTGGAATAAGGGATTCCACAGGAAAAGCACTGTAAAAGATTGTTGACTATATACATATATAATTCTGTGTGTTTGCATGCTAATCCTCAACATATACTTTAGAAATGAAGCTGAGCAGAGTTTTCCAAACAACAGATGCCCTGGAATCAAGAAGCCTTGTACTGCCAGGTCTGGATTAGGCTGGAGACACTTCTATTTTCGCTCCAGCACATCTTTAAAACATATTAAACACCGTCTCCTACAGCATCAGTCAGTGTCTCTTGGTCTTGTCAACCTGTTAGTTATAGTGAAACGGAAGGATAAAATAAACAGCCCTTCCCACTCCTATTCATCAAATTTGAATAATAAAATGTCATTACTGAATCATCATCATTCTGAACCAAGTGTGATATATCCATAAAACACAAGATGAAGAGAGTAAAACTAAACACTTTTTCCTCAACTTGTTAAGGATGGCCATTAAACTCCACTTTACACTGACAATTGTGATGTCAATGGCACCCAAAACGCATGGAAATAAACTGTTCTGTCTCTTCCTTCTCTTCATGCTTGCTTTATTTATGGTGGTCCTAACTGCAACCAATAGAATAAAGGTCTAGCAAACCCAGGTTAGTGGGACAATAACACACAAATCCCCTGCAAGGCTTCAGATAGGAATCTGTGCATGCTGACTACTGAATTTACCTAATGAGTATTTTTAAACAGATGATTGAAAGAGCGAGTCAGTATGTGTAAATTCATTTTAAATGTCATTAACTGGATGTCCAAATCATTACGTTTTCACTTAGTGTCTATTTAGGGGGAGATATACTGAGTAATTTTAGAGGCAAGGCTGATGGAGCTGACTTTTTAAAACTAAGCACAAAATCAAAACAAATTTAGTCTAAAAAACAGCACACAGAGAAATTAAACTTAAATTGTTTCTGCATATATTATACTATAAATGTGCTCCAAAATTATTTTACATCATGGATAGCTCATTTCCTTAGAAAATTATTTTGTCTGGATAAATATTTTCTTTCCAAAAATTTCTTCAAAAATAGTTATTTAAAATGATTTCTACAATGTGGTTGTACATTATACAAAAATCTCAAAAATTATCAAAAAGTTTGGAAGATTTTTGCCTAAATAAGAGTCTTTTGTGCGGTCCATTATTTCCTATGGGAACAAATAGTGTCACTTTTCAAACTAGCATCTCTTCATCCCCACACAAAAATCAATCACACTTTTTTATAATGATAGCAAACATGTAAAAACCCAAAATTTGAAACACCGTATTACTTACAATCACTTCAAAAAATCAAAATACGTAGGTGCAAACTCAAAAATACATGTAAAGGATCTGCACTGTAAAAATTAAATGCAAATAAAAGAAAGTAAAGAGGACGAGAACGGAAGGCAATTTTTTAGCAATGTCTAGTTTTTAATATTCAGATAAATTCTGTGTAAATAGTATATAAATATTACAATTAAAATGCAGATCTCACATGACTATTTATTCTCCTGAATAACAGTAGCTTAAAGCCCGGTGTAACAAATGCCACATCTAAATTGGACTGTTCAGCACTTCATAGGTCTGGAATGGCTAAAACTTTCATTTTTCTCATTCCAAAATGATTCTTTCTCTCAAATAAGTTAGTTTGAACCAAATGTAAACCACATGACCAACCAGCAGTAAGCAATCCTTAAAAATCTCAATTATTTTCTTAAAAACAAATTTCAGATATCTAAAAATTTTATGTTTATCTTCTCAATAGCTAAATATCGGAAACTGGATCTAAAAACTAGTGGATTTAAAATTATTATTGCTAAAAAAGTCCTCCCCCCCACCCCAACTACAGGGGTAAGAGTCTTAAAAAAGCCACAATAATGTTACAGAATTCAAAGGCTAATGAGAAAAAGGGGACTGGTTATAACCAAAGTTATAAAATAAAAATCACAGCCTTTATGGGTGATTGTGATTTTTATGTTTTACTATAAAGGCAGAACTCATTATTTCAACAGAAATAATGAAATCGTATTTTACAAATCTTTAATGGGTCTGGACAGTCCTAATTCACACTACTTTCAGCAAAACAGGTGGATTTATTTGCAAAATCTCTTATGAGCTTCATGGCTTCACTGCAGGTTCTGCCCCTGCGTCCCAAGCCAGAACTCATGGCTGCAGGGGAAACAGCTTCTTCTTATCTTTTCTACCGGGAGACAACGGCAGAGTGGCAGTTGGCCTGGCTGTATCTCCAGTTTAAAAATAAACTCCAAAGATTACTGACTGACAGTCATGGGTCCATCCTTGAACCAATCATAGTGGCCAGCGGTGACCTGGCTATAGCTTAAGGGAACCACCACTGTGGCCAATGGCTGGAGTATAATGATTGGCAGCTTCTCCTAGAACTAAATGACTAAAGTAAAGGAGAAGCAATTCCCCTCAAGAAGTGGGGGACTGTTGCCAAAAAGAGAACTGGCCAAAAAAAGGAGTGCTGAGCCAACAAAAAGAACAGCTCTCCACATCTCTGAGTAATACCGAGCATGCTTTTTCTGTATTTTAACATTCTGAAATTAAGGGTGTGTTCTAAAATCAATACAATCACTACTTTGTTGGCCTGGGGACAACTGGACAATAGCTGTCACTATGCATGCACAAACTTGGTTTGTTACTCCTGGTGACATCTCTCGACCATGAAAATCTTTCAACATTTCAATCAATAAGCCACTTGAGAACCATCTAAAAAGGAAAATGAATCCTGAGAGCTCAGGAAATCATTTCCATTGACATATTCTAGGAAGATCAAGAAAACACTATCATTCAAACTTGCATTTCTGACGCCAGCCACTTGAAAAAAAATCTGCGAGTCAATAGTATATTATTGTTTTTCAAAATGCTTCATCTGTAACGGTCTTAATGGCACAGAAGATAATATTATGCCAAAGAGCAAGGATATCAACACTTCTTCCACAAAGTGCTTCAGAACACTTTGTTCTATAAAATAAGAAGTTCTATAAAATAAGCATAACCATTTTTGCCACGTTCTCTTTCCAGAATCTTACGCCCACAGATTCTGTGAGGCTCTTTCTCTGAGGCTTCAGAAAGTGGAGTCTAGTTCCTCTTCCCTGAGAGTGGGCTTGACCTAGTGACCCTTCCGATGAGTGTTACAGAAGCAACAGAATGTGACTTCTGAAACAAGGTCATAAAAGACCCCCCAGAATCCTCCTCGCTCACTCTCACGGATCATTGAGATCATTGACCCTGGAGTGGCAGGCAGGGCAGCAATCTGCTCTGAAGGTGGGTTCTCCAGTCGTATGGCTTCTGGATGACAGCACCCCGCCAGCATCTTGAGAACAACCTGTCGCAGTTCTTGAGCCTATGCTAAATCATTTGAATTCTTCACCCAGAGAAACCATGAGATATAAATGTCTGTGCAATAAATTGTTTAATAAGCAAGTATGTTTCTTAATGATACATAAAGTAATAATGCATCTGACAACTGAGAAAGTCTTAAGAGTCAATAAAATGCAGCAATTAATTTCCGCTTACGATCTACTGCGTAGTTGACTGTTTGACTCCATTATGCTTAACATACAATCCAGACTCCTCCTCACTTCTTCTATACTTTCTTTCTTGCTGCCCTTCTGCCCAGGACACATCCCCTGCTTCCTCTTGGAAGCCTTTGACCTCCCTCAGCTGTATTACATACTTACATACCTCACCTCGTACAGTGTGCCATTCCTTATATCCAGAACTGATCTGTATCACACACAAGTATTATCAATATCTATTTCTTTACTGAAGTAACAACTGAAAAATACGTATACTACCCATTTTGAATGTGTTACTTTTTCCTCAAATAAACCGGAAATGCAGAGGGGCAATATAAAAGGGTTTATTAATATTTTTAAAAGACTAGAGAAAAGCTTTTTACAGTTGTCAAATAGCTATTTTTCAAAACATCATCGCAGTTCTTCCCATAACTTCCAGCCAAAGGAGACGTCTCCTGTCGACTTCTTTGGCACACTTATCAGCGCCTTCTCTCGTTCCTACTAGTCTCAACTTTTAAAAATACATACGTACACTTTATATAAATGTCTCAAAACTTACACAAATGTGTTCATATCATAAAGTCTTTTGTTATTTTTATACTTTCACTTTTTGCTTGCTTCTCTTCTTTTCTCTATGCTCACAAATATCACCCTACACCCTTCCGCTAACTTCCCCTAAGTATGTCCAAGGAACATACTGACTTCACTTCTCCATGTTTATATAGACATAAATTTTTACACATACACACTAAAATATGCATATGTGGACCTCTTTTAACTTCATTTGATTTACAAAAATAGGAATATATAATTGTTTTTCTTCTCCATCAATAATACCTCTCACTGAAACTCCAAGGCAATTAGCACAGCTCTAATTCTTTTTTTTTTTCAAAACAGAGTAATATTCTATGACACAGATATACCATAATATATGATACTACTTATTTATGGATGGGCATTTGCTTTGTTTTTCAGTTTTCTGCCTCTACTAAGAATGCTACAATAAATACATATCTGTATATGTATACATGTGTATATATACATAATACATATTTTTCACATATGTATTTCACATAGTTTATATTTTTATAGGACAGAGAGTCGCAATAGTTAGAACTGCAGGATTGAAGAAACATGTATTTTTATGTTAATAGAGGTTGCCTGACTATTTTCCAAGAAAAAGATATAATAGTTTCCATCTCTGCTAACAATAAGAGATTATCTCAGCTCCTATATCTTCAACAGCAATAACTGTTATTTTAATTCTGTCACTCTAACAGGTGTAAAATGATCTGTTACTACATTAACATGCATTCCCTAACTACAGTGAATTTGAGCACATTTTCATATGTTTGGGGTTTATTTTGAGTTAGTTTTTCTCTAAGATGCCTATTTTTATCTTCAGCTAATTTGGGGAGGTTTTTTTTGGCTTTTAATTTTCTATATACGAGTTCTCTTTATAGATAAAAGTTTTTTATCTATCACATGTTTATACTTATTATTCCAAATCTGTTTTTCTTTCAACACTACTTATATTTTCTGCTATAGAAAATTTACTATTTTTTCATATAGTCAAATATGCTTATCTTTTAAATCTCTTGGTTTCCGAGTTGAGATGGATTTTTCTAGTCCTACATTCACATATATCATAACTGTTTTTAAAGAATTTAATTGTTTTTATTTTTTTAATTTAAAAGTTTTATACATTTGGAAATACTTCCACATGTGATATAAGGGTCAAATATCATATACAGTCTTTATGAGTAAGAAAAGTATTATATATATCTTTAATCGGCGGTATTGGAAAGCTGGTTACATTTAAGTTGATTCAAATATCCTTATTAAATCATTTCTGGAACAGGCAAAAAATGCAAAAATATACTGTGTATATATGCATCATACTTATAAATAATTGATTAATTCACTTTCCCAAACATATTGCGTCAATTTAAAAATCTGGCTAAATCAAGCCAGTATATTTTCATTAACTTAAAGTCACAGGGCCAAACGCGACCAATTTTATTAAAATAATCACAAAAATTTAACTGCAATTCAGTATACACACATGGAACACCTATAATGTGAAAAAATTTTTTTAAGTTAAATTCAAAGAGTTTTAAGTAGATAACACCTACCTGTATACACAGCCGTGCCCAAACAGGCCTTCCCATGATACGGTGGCCGTTACATAAATCCAATTATTTGGCTCAGAAAAGATGTCAGAAATAGAGTTTCCCGAGGTTATTATGACCTGAGAGTGTTCTAACACTCAAATGAGGCTCCTAAGCCCAAGGCATCAAGTTGCTTCTAATATTCTTCATATCGCTCTATTTTTCAGTATATTCCTACCTCTGTCCAGAAAGTAGAATTCTTAATCCTGGTGCATTACTTATTCCAACATTTGAAAATGTTCTAAGTCAACAGGCTGTTTTCTGGCTTCTAGGTTTTTCTGCCTTTCTAGATGGCTTCCCCAAACTCTGGTGCCAGCAAAAGCCCGATATACAAAGCCCGCTAACAGTACAGTATGCAAAGAGGGCACTACACTGCTCAGCATTAATCAGGATTCCCCAGTGTGATACATAACGGCTGCTCCCTTCCACACTGGCATAAAAAAACAGAGACTTCTATTCCTAGCTATATTTGTTCTTTGTGAAACATCACTTTTGATCTCCCTGCACTTTATTATCTGAGATGGCATCTATGCTTGCGGCACTCTGTCCAAGAACTCCTGAGGTGTGTGCACGCACGCCGCTCTCCGGCTCCGCCCCCAGAGCCCCTTTCTGGATTCCACTGCCCCACGAGACACCACGTGCGTGCAGGCGGTTACTTCTTGTGCTGGACCTCAGGGTAACAACTCTCAGGGGCAGGGCCCTTCCTTATACGCCCCCCAGATTCCCTTCGAGCATCATGCAGAACACTGGTAAATCGCAGATGCTTAGAAAAACGCCACTGATTGATTTACAACGCGCACCACCAGACCGGCAAGCCCGTCAAGGGTCTTGACTCAAGGTCCCAGTAACGCCAGCACCTGCCAGACCCCCAGCTGACGACTCATTCATTTCCTAGTTTAATAAGCATTTTGAACCACCTCTAATTCTCAACACTGAACAAGTGGCTTAAGGGCTTTATGGTGACATGATCCTAAGAATATTTCCTTATCGGAAAATGTTTTGTTTGCTTGTTTTAAATCAAAACGATAAATTTCCTCAGAAAGCAGTTTCCTTCATGACGAATTTAATGTGAACATGAACTCCTGTGACACACTTCTACATCAAGCTTACCTGGTAAAAATATTTCAAATAAGACTGGTCTAATGAAAACAAACTCAAGTTACTCTTTGATTTGGGAATGAAAATAAGTACTAAGAATAGTGAAATACGACAGAAAATGAGAACTGGCACTTATGTCCAGCTTTCTTAGCATATCACATTATAAAAAAATCATCTTTATTATTTTTCTGTTCAAAATGTTTTATTTTGTGTAGCATTACGAAGTTTCTAAACTTCCTAAGGCAGATTTACAAAGAAACTGGTTGCTACAAATGCTAAAGACAATCGAGACCAAAAGGGAGACCGTAATCAAGAAGAAACTACCACTTGAACATCGAGTCCATATGGCAAGAAAGGGGCGAGAAGTGTTCCTAAAAGGAAACCAGATATAATACTAAAAAGCTGTGTCTCACAGGGGAAAAGAGATGCCATCCGAGAAAGGCACAATGACAGAGATCAGGCAGGGCTAAATTTACCAAGCCTATCAGCTCAGAAGCTAATAAATGTGCTAAAAATGATCGTGTAAGGCCTAAAGCACTAGTTCTCAAAACTAAACAGAGACGTTCTTGTTAAAAACTGTTGGACGAGTTCTTGAGCCCTACCCCAGACCTAGCGAATCAAAGACGCTGAATCAGGCCCTCCAGGTAATTCTGATCCACGTTAAATCTGACAACCATTTCCCCAAACTACACAGATATATCCAGAAATGAAGAGAAAGTGTTTGACAAATTTTTGGTATAAATTAAAGCTTAAGAAACATGAACAACCTAATCAAAAAAAAAATTAAGAGTTTTTAGAGTAATAAAAATTAGAAGATACTAAATTATATGTCTATTATTTTTTGTAGTAGCTGAAATATAACCCTCATACCACACAATTAACACTTTAAAAAAATTTAATGGTTTTAGACTATTCATGGAGTTGTGCAACCATCATCAGTCAATATTCTGATATTTCATCACTCTGAAAAGAAACCCTGTACCTTTCAGTAACTCTCCCTTAACTCTCCAGCCCGCAGCCTGAAGCACTGACTAATGTGTTTTCTGTATCTATGGATTTACCTATTCTGGACATTTTATGTAAATGGAATCACAAAATCTAAGGTCTTTTGTGTTTCTGAGGTTCACCTATGTTGGTGATGATCAGCGCATTACCCCTCCGCGTGGCTGAACACTCCACGTTTTATTTCCCTATTAATGGCCATCAGAGCTGTTTGCACCTTTTGGCTCTTACGGATGATGGTGCTATGAACATCTGTGCATGAGTTTCACGAGGACATCCGTTTTCACCTCCCTTGGTAACGTACCTGGGAGTGGAATTGCTGGGTCAAATGGTAACTTCACATTTAACTATTTAATGAACCAAAAGAACGTCCTCTTGAAGTGATTGCCCCATTTCACACTCCCGCCAGCAGCCTATTTGAGTTTTAATTTCACATCCTCACCAACACGCATCTCACTTTTTGATTCTGGTCACGTAGATGGATGGAAAGTGGTGTCTCACTGTGTTCTGATTTGCGTTCCCCGGATGACTAATGATGACATGAAGCATCTTTTCAGGTGCATGTTGGCTATTTGTATAACTTCCTTGGAATACTGTCTATTCAGGTTCTTTGAACACTTTTAATTGGCTCATTTATATTCTTATTGAGCTGTAAGAGTTCTTTATACATTCTCTTTACAAATCTCTCATCAGATATATGATTGGCAAATATTTCTTCCCAACCTGTGGGTTGTCTTTTCAATTTCTTGTTAGGGTCCTTTAAAGCAAAGTGTTTATGATTTTTGTTAAATGTCTCCTGAAAAAAATATCAGCTCTGAATTCACTATTTAATGCTAATTATAATTAAGAGACTGGATATTAACATATGGAAAACTGTGGGTTTATACTGTAGAAGCTGTACTGGATTGGGAAAGATAAAGTTCATGCTACAGAGACGTGACACACTACCGCCACCTGAGAGCAACACACCTGAAATGTCAAAACACTATTTGGAATAAGTTTTTTTAATAAAAAGCAATGGTTCTGTGACAACTATGCCACCACCTATAATATTAACATCACTTTCACTGCATGAAAGGCAATCAGAAACACAAAAACATGAAATAAATAGTACGTCAGCTTTCTACTTTAAATTTCTTTAAAATATTGTATACTCCACAAGGATAACTTTCCTTCATACACAATATGTGGATCTCAAGTGTAACTGGGGACTCAAGAGGGCAGCATAATGATGTTCTGTGAAAAAGAAAACCGGTGTTGGATACCTTGAAAATCCAGAAGAGGAGCAGAAACTGAGGGGGTTTATGTGCTGACGAAACAAACGGGGGATTAGGACATCAGACGCACTTTCCTCTAAGGAAAAACGCAGGACATGAAATAGCAGTAAAGAAACTGGCACAGACAGAGGAGCAGGCTGGCAGGCTAACAGATGGACAGAAAGGAAGGCAAGCAGACAGAGGGACAAGCAGCAGAGATTCTCTTCACCACACTCTCTAATGGTCCAAAGCAAGCCAGGCGCCACACTAAGCGCCAACATAAGAGAGAAGCAAAGTCCTGCCCCTCAAAAGTTAACAGTCCACTCGTGACGACAACACACGAGAGTCAGGATAGTAAAGAAATGTTGACTAAAAACGCCCAGAAGCCTAAGATACTTGATTGGTACTCGATCTCATAGGCAATGGTGACACCTTCAAAGATAATGAATAAGAAAAATAAGAACCTAAATAAACGAATCTAAAGATGGCATACAGGAGAGACACAAAGAGAAAATTATCAGTGGTAGGCAGATGATAAAATCCGAGAACTACAACTGCCTAGGAGGAAATTAGTACCTAGAAGAGATTAGTTGGGATAGGAAAGAGACATGGCTGAGAATCAGTAAAGAAAAACTGACAATAGCTGAGAATACATCTCTGTAAGGTTGAGGAAAAAAAGAGTGGGGGGTTAAGAATGGTTTAAAAAAAAGAGCTTTAGTGAATGACAAAGGAAGTAAGTCCAGAGGAGTTCTGATTTTCAGAGAAAAAAAGAGTTAGTTTTAAACTTGCTGAGTAAGGGACTACATAGAAATATCCAATAGAGAGCATATTTTATGCCAAGAATAATAAAGCTGACATCCGTTTAGCAATTTGAAAGCAAATCTTAATCCAATGCGGAAAGTTAACAGCTAAAACAATTCTATTAAGTTTAGTCCCCCATGAAAAAATTCCATACTGTTTAATTAAAATGATTTATTGCCTTTCTCCAAGCATAACTATAAAGCAAAATTGGGGAGCAAAGGGGAAGAGGTGATGCACAGTTTAAAAGCATTCATTACTTTATATGTTGGCTGTAGATTGGAAGCAGATAAAAAGTGAAGGGAGAAATAAATGCAGCCTCCATTTCTGACAGCAATGCGGCCACTTAAAACCCTGATTCCTTCTCATGATCACTCTCCTCGCTATGCTAATGAATTTAAGTCCCATGAAAAGTCCTCTCACTTTATTTGCTACTATATAATGCTTATCTCTAAAAGCCCAAAGGAACATTAGTTCATTCATCCTTATTAAATCTGTTCAGGAAAGAGCCTATTTTCTTGAAAAAAAAAAAAAAAGAAATAAAGAAATTTTTGAAATTGGAAAATGCTCTCTAGCTCATCCAGATGTGGAAGTTTGTTTTTGTTGTTTTGGCACATGGAGAAATATTTGTTTCTCCCTTTCCAATACTGGTTATCTACTAAAGATTTATTTTCTAGATGTTCATGAGTAAAAATATTTTTTCCATCTGTAAAAATGTCCTCTGGTAGTATTAACATAATAATTATTAGTTAATTTAAGAAAGTTTCCAATAGCTTCTTTAAAAATTAAAAGTACCTCTGTCATCTACGGCACCAAATAATATCTTAATCCCTCTAAATAACAAGCTCAGTAAATAAAAATGGGCAAGAAATCATGGAAATTTGAAAAAACTAACCAAAAAATGACTAATTTCATAAATTAATAAAAAATAAAAGCACATCTGATTATCAATGTTATAAGAAGTTGAATGTAAGTGGCAAATGTTTCTTCTCACTTTTATTTACAGTACCAAAGCTGAAAATATGCTATTTGGAAATGTCAAATAAAATAAAGACAGTATCCAATTAGTCAATCAAGGATAATACTCTCCTAGTCTAATATACCAAACATAAATCAGAAACCATCTTAAAGCTTTCTTGATAAATCTAAGAAAAAAAAATAAAAGAGTCCTTCCTGGTAACAACAAAAAGTTCAGCAATATTATTCTATATACCTTTTTAAGTTTAGTCAATTTTACCTTTTTAATTCCATAGCTGTAAATACATTATTTATCTCTGTAACTTTTCCTCACTTATTTTGCTGACATATATACTATCAGTTTACCTTTAAAATAAGCTACAGAACTATGCCGGTAGCATTCATTAAACAGAAAGAAGTTTAATTAACTACTAACAATTTTTACTTTCACTTGAAATGCTAAATTTACTTAAGTGACACTATCCATGTACCATAATAACTTTCTTTTCATTTTGATTCAAAATTGAATAAAAAGCAGGTGAATTATCAAAGGAAAGAAAGAGGAGATCATCATCAACAAGAGTATAACATAAAACTGTTAAAGAAATGAAATGCTCACCAGTACACAAAGGCAAATTTTACTTTAACTCTAACATTGAAATGCTAACAAGAGTTGTTGTCTATACTATACTGAAATATATTCATTAAGCACTTCTGGTTTGTTCTAAAAAATACTTCACAAGTATCAAAAGTCTTCATATAAAATAATTAGAAAATATTTCTGGCATAATAAGTACCACATGGTAAATATAATTGAAACCCACCTGAATGGTAAAAGATCTCCAAGTACCAACATCAACACTCACAATATGAAGTCTCATTAGTGCAGAGATAGAATAAATAGAGAATGGACGAAATCTTCACCAAGTTGTTCTCATACTAATTGGGAGTTTGACAATTATGATTAATAACTTCTAAAGTGAGGTTAGCAGAATAATCTTCTAGCTTGCTGAAAATACACAGTTACTCAAAAGTCACAACTAAAATTTTTTTTTACAAGGAATACAGGTATTACAAAGCTCAATCTTCCTGCCAGAAACTTAAATGCCAATTGTGCTTAATAAAGAATAAAATCTAAACATTCATACCACAACTTCAAGTTTTATTAAACTGAATGAATGGTGGAGAAAGAACTCCAAATCTGCTTAGCTGTGATAATTCACTGCTGCATGCTTATGGAGTGTTAACAGATGTCACAGATATGGATTAGCGGTCATTTAGTCCTGTCCAGTCAAAAACATCCACGATCATATTTGGTTTACGCCAATGGTTCTGTCAAAAACGTCCACTCTTAGAAAACATCCTTGGATCAGAGAGCGCATAACAATTACTTATACTTTTGGTCTACAGAATTAGTATATAAGAAATACTATCATGTTTTATTGACCCAATAATTGTGTGTGGCTGTTTTGCCAACAGTAACCCTTCTTGCTGCAGTAAAAAGAGCCAGTGATGGCACATGTCAAGGACCAAATATCAAGGACCTTTTGGCATGGGCCAAATGCCTCCATGGACATTTTGCACAGGACCAAATGTCCTGCAAGGCAGACATGATGTAAAAATCATTTTCTACAAGTAGAAGCTCCAACCTATTTTTAAACTGCCATTTAACCACACTTTTGTGGAGTAATATAAACACAGAGTTCATTGTTGTTAAATGTAAAAAGATTATTTTCTATTTATAGAAAGAAAAGTTTGCATATTCTATTTATTTTTCTCCCGTGGATGAAAGAAGTGTTTCTATAAAGCCCAGAAAGCAGATACACCGATTGGTTTTTATACTCTGAGAAGATAAACAATTCATGTCTCTAATTATAATTTTGTTATCGCTGGGAAAAAAATACTAATTTTAGACTAATTTGTAACATTAACATGTTTTATTTGCTACTTTTTTATGTAAGTCAAGATATAAAAATATACAAATGAAATGAAAGCTATTATGGAGGTCTCTTCTAAAAATGTCCCATAAAAACCAGAAAGTGTTCCATTTGAAATATTATGACAATATTCCTATCTCTTTTCCAACAATAAGATGATATTTTATTGAACCAGCAGGAGTTTTAAAATACAGTACTTCAGATGCCTATTGAATGTTATGACTAAAAGCTTATTTTCTCGAGGACATCTTTGATTTAGTCATAATTTAGATTAATAAAATTTTAAAATAAAGAAAAATAAAACTAATAATCCTGCCTACATAATCAAGGCAAAAGAGAATCTGGTTAATTTATGCATATGCAAATGGCTAAGCCAGATGGATAAGTGAGAATAATTAAATAAATCTACTGGGTTAAACACATAGTTGTTTAAGTTGGCATATTTATATTTGTGGAATTCCTTAATTTGCTTTCTCTGTGCATTTACGTCCATACTCCTAGAAATCTTTTCTCCTCTCAACAAGATGACAAGCCCAGCCTATTTCCAGTCAGTGCAGAGGTGATGCCCCTTTTGTTATGTCCACTAAGCTCTACACGTTATTGAATATGAAGAATACGCAACGCTGTGTATGATTAACTACCAGTGATACCCCAGGAAAATGACTGAAATTTTGAAATGCATAATTATAACCAAGATGTATAAAGTAATCACAAAACAAAAAGACTGGCTTGGGTCTGTAACCAGTGATAAGTTACATATTCAATAAACATTTGTCTAATGAATTATCCAGAGGCTGGTAACCATAAGTGCATTTTAACACAGTGTTTACCAATTTATTTATTTTTTTAACAGAACCAAAATTGGCTGAGAATTGAAAAAATTCAATGCACCTTATTTATCCTTTACGGTGTCCTCTTGTGAATTCGTAAGAACATCCCAAAGACATATCGTACTGCTGAGCAAGTCAAAATACTTTAGTGTTCTTAGAGGGAGTGACAGAATATAGGAAAGGAGGGTGCATTTTTTGACACTTCAGTCTTAAATGTAAGATTACAGAACAGTTCTATTTGAATGGCAAAAATATCATTTCAAAAATAAATATTCTGGATGATTCTTTTCCACGAACTTCTATTACTTTGCAAAGTGTTTTACACATTGACCACTTACACATAGGATAGATGAATTTCAACTTCAGAATGAAAGAATTTAAAATATTTCTATTTATTTGTTTATTTATTTGGTGAGGCAACCCTTGGTCGACCTCACAGATTGCAAGGACCTTGTCAGCTTGCAATTCCTTATTTTTTATTTTTTACGCCTATAGCATCTGATCATCCCATCCAAGTACTAACCAGGCCCGACCCTGCTTATAGCTTCTGAGATCAGACAAGACCGGGCTTGTTCAGGGTGGCATGGCCAAAGACTAAAATATTTTATAATGCTAAATTCTTACAGTCATTCATTTATGACTTATTGGGGAGAAGACATCATTTTTTCCCCCTTTTCACTATTTAAGTTGCATAGGGAAGAAAGAAGAGAGAAAGAGTGGGTGTGAGGGAGGGAGGTTGGTACTTTTTAGAAAATAGGTTTGGCCAGTATATCTTGGCTGATTTCACTAACCTATTCAATTGCCGTCCTTAGAATCTGGTGAACATTTTTTCCCAGCAAAGCTAAATCAGTGAGTCCTCACCTCCGAAAAACCACTAAAGTGTGTGTGTGTGTGTGTGTGTGTGTGTGTGTGTGTGTGTGTGTGTATTAACACGGCAAAAGTTGAGATATTTTTCTATATACATATTCAAAAGAAAAAACATATCTTAAACACTTTTATTAGCAAATAATATGGCTGTTCTCAAATCAGAAACACAAAACTATAAAAACATAAAATAATAGTATGCATGGGAACAACCTTTCTCTTTCTTTCTAAACACATTGAAGGTTTGTTTTTTTTTTTTTAGAAGCTACTGCCCTCTCCTCCATCTAACCCACCCTCCTGCCCCTAGTGGTCCCACTGAGAACCAACATGCAGTTTCAGTAAGAGCCCAGTGGTGGGATCTGCAATCCCTCATTATCACTCTATGAACTAGTCTAGTGCAAGAGGGCTGGTCCTGTACTGCACACAGGCCACGTCCTATTCAGAAGAGAAAAGAATTCCCTTTAAGGTTGCCCTTAGCGTGCAATGACCTACAGAATCCCCAGACTGAAGTTTATAATGGTCCCAAGGCAATTCAATGACTCTAACAAATGTTTTAGAAGAAGAGCAAATTCTTCTCATCTTTATGAAGGGCAGGAGATCAATGCTCAGAATAATTATAGATAACTGAGTGTCTAAATGTGTGCTTTAATCTATTTGGTCTATACCTTTTCTGTATCTGTTTAAGGTACCCAAAATTGATTTCTCAAGCTCTGATTATAGCCATCAAATTAATATTTAATATATAGATTCCCACCATTTTTCTGAAGTCAGTGAAATATCGTCTGCAAACAAAGGGGGACCAATATCAGTCTCAGGCTACAGCACTGAATCCCAGTCAAGTTCATTGCCTCCCAGTAACTGATTGGAGCTACGACCTAGTAAGGGATGATCAAGACTGCCTATAGGAATATCCGGAGCCAGACTTATAAATAAGACCTTGGAGATCAATGCTCTTCTATAGAGAACAGAAAGCTGAACAATTCACAACTTGCCAGGGAGCCTTGTATAAAACTGTACTAGTTTTTTGCTAGGACTTACATAGTGAAATACCACAGACTGGGTGACTTAAACAACAGAAATTTATTTTCTCACAGTTCTGGAGACTAGAAGTTCAAGAGAAAGGTGTCAGCAGGGTTGGTTCCTAAGGCCTCTCTCCCTGCCTTGCAGATGGCCGCCTCCTCACTGTCCTCACGTGGCCGTTTCTCTCCCTACCTTATAACCCCATCTAACTAACTCACCTCTCTAAAGGCACTATCTCCAAATATTATTGCTTTAAGTTTAGGGCGTCAGCATGTGACTTGAGGTAAAAACAATTCAGCCATAACAATAATACACTCTTATTTGCAGGGAATATTATGATATTTATATGCAATGGGACTGTACGTCGGATACCACATCATAAGCACTCACAGGGCCGGCGTCTTTCTCACTGATATCTCAGTTCTTTTATGCTCTTTGATACAGACAATGCTCAAAAAAAATATAGATGAAAAAAGGAAATAAAATAATGGAGTTGTTTTTTTTTTTTTTTTGCCTCTCAGTAAACATATTAGAAAATGTAATGTTATGAAACTTCATATTTAAAAGTGACTTTTCTGTTTTAGAATATCACATGCAATAGCTCATATAAAGTAGCATGGTATTAGAAGTAGTGTGGAAAATTTATAAATGCATTTCAAAAATAAAGTACTTGAAATTTTGGTGACAATTTCCTAAATGCCTTATAATGCTGATTACTGAAACAAAACACAAAGCAACACAGCACAAAGGCATAAGAGTGAATCATGGGGAAGAAAGTGACACAGAGGTCCCGACTATCTGACAATGTTTGTGTTGTAACGCTCAAAATGATATGAGATCTAATGCAATAGAAACACACCATCGTCTTGGGGATGGGTCTCTGGCAGGTCTCTGGCATTATAGCAAACATGTGTTTTGTTCTGTGCCACTAATGAATTAAGATGTCTCAAGTATGACTGGGATAGATCTTTTCTGCCAGCCTTATTTACAGGGACCACAACTTAAACATAATGTTTTGTTTAATGGACCTGAACCAAGTATGCAAATTGCTCATCAGATCTTTGGCTCCATGTTCACTCAAATGTGTTCAAAGCTTAAGTTCTGTGAAACACTAAGCACAGAAAATGACGCAAATAGTGTCAATTTGGTAGTTCAATAAACTGTGATAAGCCTAACGAACACGGGAGTCTAAGTCTAACGACTCAGCTACTCACTACTAGAACAGATGGCTCCCAGATTGCCCCAGCTGAAATTCAGTTATCCTAAACCCCGGTATTTTCCAAGCTAATGTATCTGCTAGGTCTTTGCCAAGATGCATCTAAATGACAAAAATGTACATGATACCCTACCTAGCCAGGCATTCCTAACCAGCAAATTCTTAAAAGCTAAATTCATGATAACTAGGCAGCAAAGGGGCTTTACCAGGAGGGGTCACCGTTTCCCATCCATGGTGACGCCGCCCTGAGATGCAGCACACAATCCACACCGTTTAGTTCCACCGAAGATATTTAAAACAGCACTTCCGTTCCCCACGGCTCCTCTCTGACTAGCGTGGACCAGCGTTTTACCCTAGGATTTCCCCGGCCCCCCGAAGGTGCCCCATCCAGTTTGTTCCAACCATCGCCAGGAAGTGCTGGGCACAGACGGAAGGCGGACCAGATCCCCTGTCAGCTGACGAGGGTCCCAGGCAGGCGGCAGGAGCAGTGAGCACACCCTCTCCCCTCTGCCTCCCAGGGGCACCTTCCTCCCAAAGAACCCAGGCAGCTACTACCTTAAACCAAGAGCTGGGAGGCTAGCACTCCATAAAACGTTCAAGTTATTCTTTAATCTACACTCGCACACAGATCGTAACCAGCGGAATATTCTTTAACTCTTCTGTATTCCTAATTACCATAACCTCAAAAATAATCATCCGGACGTAGCCCTGAAAAGACCCGTTACAAGGGAGAAATGACGACGCGGTGTGGAACGAAACTCCATATGCACACACAGACACACAAACGCTGACCTAGGGCGCAGCGGTCCGTGGGGCTCACGGCAGGGCCAGGGCACGAGAAAGGCCCCATGCCACCACAGTCTCAAGGGCACGGCATGCTCTGCCAGGGGGAGAAACTGGGGGCACACGAAGCCGCCTCTGCAAAGCCCCCCGTTCAGAAGCCCCTGGACTGACTGAGTAGCCGTAGCTAGACCCGACGTGGAGAAACGCCACCACGGGGGACCCCCAGTCCTCACTAACGACGTCCTGCGAGGAGCTGCCGAACGGGACCGCGTCCCCGTCTCAGACGAGGCCGGAACATAAGACCCAAGGACCCGGACCCGGACTGGGAGAACCAGACCGTGCCGGCGGCAGGCAGGACGCCGACAGCTGCAAGGAAAGAGACACAAATGCTGAAGTCACCTCCGGTCACTGACCCGGAGACGAAGTTTTCTCGTGTGTCCCAGGTTTGCGCGGTGGTCCACCAGCCGGCCAGTGCAGAGGTAGAGTCCTTTGGGTTTTGGTTTGGTTTTCTTTTGTTACATTTACTTTGCTTCTCTAAGAAGACCACAACACAAAACCTTGGGCTCTCTAGCAAGGACAGAGATTAATAATATGCTTATTATACTCTTCTAATTAACCACACATCAGGCTAACCTCATTGAGGCTTAACATCAGGCAAAAAAAAGAAAAAAAAAAATGTGTGTAAATTAAACATGGAGCAAATGTAAGTGAATGAATGTATATATGTATATGTACACACACACACACACACACACACACGTAGCCATACTAACTTGAAAGCCATTTTCTGGCTACATTAAAAACTGACATACCAGTTAGGACACAGATCTAAACGGCATAAAGAACCAAGTAAAACAGTCAGTTAAAATGTCTATACTAGCTGCCATAAAGCATACAAAGTCACGTGGCTGGCAATCACCATTTTAGGGGCATTTTCCTATTTAGTAGCAGCATTTCATCTACTACTCTGATAGTCAAAAGTACATATAAAAGTCATTTCAAGGAAAATAGTTAAAAAAATACAAGGATAAAACAAATAATGAAGGGAATATAGTTAATGAGGACCAATACTTTTTCATTAAACTGTAATGTTTTAAATTTTTACAAGGCATACATATTTCTAGAATTAAAGATGGAAATCTAAGGGAAAACTAAAACATTCTTAAAAAGTATTTTTATGTTCTCAAAAATAAGTTTAATCTACAATTCTCACAAAGATTATTTTAAAGAAAGGAGCTTCACAAGTATTACAATAAAAATATGATAAATCTCTTTGGCCACAAATGTTAGAAGAGCACTGCTTAATTACATAATTTTATATCCTTCCGTGTGATAAAAGATGTACCTTACCACAATAACTTAATGAACAGAGAGGATATATTCTAATGGCACATCTGTTACCACATCAACTACCAAAGTTATAAAATCATAGAGTCAAAAAGAAATACATTCCTGCACATGAGTATGAGGAAAGAAGGATTGATTAATAAAAATATCGGCTCTGATTGGTTGTACCAAGAAATAACATAAGCATCTGAGAGTCATAAGGCGAAGGAAAAAAAAAATGAGTGATGGAGTTCAGGTTCAGCAAAAATAGAAAAGGGACACAACTTAGGCTGAGGACCAGAGACAAATCCAGGAGAGAGAGAGACAGAGAGTGAGCACCGGTGGGTGCACAAGCCCTGCTGTCTGCTGATTCGCATCAGGGCAAGAGGACCCTCCGGGATCCAGAAAGCATTAAAGCAGACACCGACCTTAGGCAACTACCAAGATGACCTACAACAGCGACCTCCAGGCTAGTGTCATGGGAACTAAATGAACAATATCTACAGCTAAGCACTTCACATTCGTTTTCAAGCTCATCCTCAAGAAGACAGAAGGTGACATTTACAAATAACAAGAACATCGCAGAAGTATTGGGGAGAAAAATCTATCCCTACTTGGGCAAGCTGAGGAAGTCTTCCTTCACAAAAGGTGACATTTGACTTGGATCTTAATGAGTGAGTGAAAGTTGGCAAGACGATTAGGTAAAAATCTATTTCGGAGGTAGGGAAGTGGAGGGGGACACAAACAAATGGCAGACCTAGTATATTGATCATTAAATACATAGAAAGGGGGTAGTAGTGGGAGATGAGGCCAGAGATAACACTATATTAGAAACAGACTCTTAAAATACACACACACACACACACACACACACACACACCACCCTCCACCCCTAGGACTAGCCTTTCCAGAGTCAGTGTTAGGAATGACCCTACAGTGATTTCAAAGTTTCAAAGCTATTATCAAAACACAGGTTTCCCTAGAAATTCCTCTAGCAGGGATAATGTATACAAACAGATATAATAGGATTAAAATAAGGATCAATACCAAGCATTCTAAAGGATACCAATGAACTGATATACACATAAAAATGGCAGATATTTGATTTATCTTATTTAAATGAGAATAAACAACACTGGATGCCAGAAGCGAGGTAATGAGGCCCCACAGAATTGAGAAGTAGGAGTAGAAAAAAGAAAAAAAACTTTACATAATAATTTGTTAACTTTGGTTGAGCTTAACATCAAATAATCAGGTAAAAAGAGACTTACAGAGTCCTAGGTACATAGTTTTTGAAGGAAAAGGAGCAGTACAACAAAACTATTACTGAAGCAAGTACTTTATAGCAGATTTCTCCTTTATTTAAAACTTAAATCTGGTAGCAACACTGATCACTAGCACACGATCAGTGTAATTAGAGGAGCAAGTCACAATTCTATTAAAAAGCCCTTATTCAAGTAAGGTGATTTTGTTTAAAGACAGAAAAACATACAGACACAAGCTAAGTAGATTCAATTAATCAAATACTACAATAAATTCAGCTATTAAGCAGGAATAGAGCAAGTTCAATCTAGGGACTTGTGGCTCGAAGCCTCTCATGCCTCCATCAGGAACAGGCAGCCCTGTGCTCCCCTCTCAATTCTGGCCATAAATGAAAGCCCACAATAATTTCCCCAACTTCTCACCCGATGCCTGACACAGAAAGACACCAGCAGCTATCAGCCGATTACAAACAGAGCAGAAGGGAAAACTGATGTCATAAAACCAAAGACCTGCTTATATTTCAATTCACAGAATGCCACATGTGCTTCTCTTTAACCTCTAAGACCTGTCAGATTGGTCAAACATTTTATGACATAAGCTTTATCCAAAACGAACCAGGGTACACTCACTGCCTATGGCCTGATGTGATCGCAAGTTGGTTATCAGAGAACTGAAAAAGAAATCAAAGTAATTCCTTACCAGAGGGGAAAAAGGTGTCACACTGTAGATAAGCACCTGACACTGACATATTGTGGTGACTGATTCATAATCTAATTAACACGGTGGCCACTGTTCTTTGGGTCATATGGAAAGGCTATGAACTTATGTTAAAAATGAGGACACACTTTAAGAAGTTAGCTCCTAGAAACTTGAAATATGGTCAATCTATGTAACTTTATCTCAGGTAAGTAAATGTCTGCTTGGATGCCTGTTTCTGTTTTCTTTTTTATGTAGCTCAGCAATCTGTCTTGTCTTTGACGACCCTGGAAAACCTGGTGTCCCCAAGCTGAGAAAAACTGCCTTATAACAAGAAATAAGCAGAGCCATTCAAATGCAAACATCATTATTTTTTTTACTCATCACATCATATTTCAGGGTAAGAAATATTTACAGGAAGAGAAAACTTACCCAAAAAAACGGTTAAGAAATCTAAGGGCAATATCCATTCACAAATGTCAATAATCTGATAGTCACAGAAAAGTCAGACACCAACGATACTTCTGTCTACCTACATACTTATTTTATATATCTATATTTAATCCAGTATACAAAATTCTGGAACAGGTAGGAATATATGTGACCAAGAAAATCACTGAAACTTCATAAGGTATTAAAGGGAAAATACTTTTTAAAACTTCTATCATTTTAACCTCCTTTGAATCCCTTCTTTAGTCATTTAAATTTCATAACATGTCCATTAAATACTGCAAAAAGAAACTAAAAAATAAACCATCAAATAGTCTTTCCCTGAAACGAACCTCAGAAAATACCTACTCAACAGAAGCCTTTGTCACAGGTTCAGGTTAAATGATCAATTTTATATATGAAACTTATACTCCACAGCAGCCTTTAAATATGTCTCCATTTCGTTTAACAGCCCAGTTTTCACCTCAATTGCTGATCTTCACAATCTGCACATCCACAGAAGGTACAGAAAATTAGGCGCGTATCAGCTCAAGAGCAACTGGCATGGCAGCCTCCAGCCTGCACTTCCGGGATGAAATCTCAAACCACAGTTCTGTCTTCCCTCCTAAAGCCCCAACACGGCCCATACTGTTTCCTAGGCCTCTCTCTTTTGTTCAAATCAACAACTCAAGCTCGAAGTTTCCCTATTTTATTGACTTTTCTTGGAAGAGACACAAACATAAAATGACAGGTTCTGTTATGACAATCACAGAAACCCTATTCCCCCTTTCCTCAGTATTTATTAACAAATGTGCTCTTTACAATGATGAATGGCTCCGGAAAGCTGAGACTTGTCCTAGAGGTATACATGAAAGAACTTAACACTTCTATAACCTAGTCATTTTGGAAATGAGAATTATCTAACCATTTTTTACACATGAAACCTTAGATATGAAAATAGACGACTGACCAAGCGTTTTGTTGTTGTTGTTGTTGTTTTTAATCAAATGATTACCTGGTGTCTATCAGGCATGGGACTTCTTTAAATCAAATTCCCTACTAATAATATGAGGAACTTCAGTCAGCTCAAAAATGTACATCCTATTATACCATGTACAAAATAAGCCCCTCATCCCCCCAAATGTGAAACTTCTTAAGAAGCTGTTTTCATTATCTAGGGTTTCCAGCAGTTCCTAGCAATGATTATTTTGTGTTTCTAATGTTTGCAATGAAACACAGTGGCTTACACACTCTTCTAAAAATATCATAAAACCTTATATAAGTTCAGCTAAAAGGATGTACCTAATGACTACTTTGGTATTTATTAGCAATATAAACCATGTTAAGTTCACTCTTTCACTTATTGTAATTACTGAGCAATGATGTGCCAGACACAGCACTAGGCACTAGAGATAAAGAGACACAAAAGACCTCACAGCTTTCTGGCAGCCAAACCACTACCTAATTACAAAGAAGCAAGCAGTGAGTGCTACAAAAGAGATGTTAATGGTTAAATAATTCTCCAACTTGGAGAGCAATGTTAGTACAATTACAACATGAAATTTTAAGCTAGTGAACTTAAAGATGGCTAAATTTAGAACACAGAGTTTTCATCCTAATTATCCCGGACAAAGAAAATATTTTATACAAAATCATTTGTAATGATTTATTCCCTCTGGTATTACAATTACTTCTGTCCAGAAAATAAGCTTATTAACATGTTTGCATTCTGAGAGACAAAACCTTACATGAAGAATACTAAAGAATTCTGAGATGATAAGAGAGGATCAGAAATATGCATCGATATATCGAGTTCTTCTGCTTATCTACAACTTACATTGATAACTTCACAAAAGAAAACCTTAAAAAAAAAAACCTCAAGATTTCAGAGAAGAAGAGCAGAGGTTCAAAACAGCAAACAAGACTTACTATTATTTTCTACCTTAGAGTTAATTCAATAAAAATCAAAGGATAGTATTAAAAAGTTAATAAAGCCTGTTTCTTGCATGAAATCTCACAAAAGTATTAATTCTGTGAAATGATTACACTTTTAACTATATTTTTCAGCATCCCCAGAGATTCAACATACTGACAACTTGTCTTTAATTTTGCAAATCTGGTCACCTTTCAGATATCTTATTATTGAAGGCTGGGACAAGTGAGATTTAGGGGTACTTACTGCTGTCACTGGTGCCAAAACATTTACACTCAAGGAAATACTTGTTGAGCACTCAGGATTAACATCTACGTAGCAGTGTTGAAATATTAACAGAGTGGGGCTATACTGCAATTCTAGCTTTGCGGGTCCATGCTGAGGAAACCACATCTACAAACTGGCTGAGAAGCAATAATGGATTCTTTTGATAATTTGATAATGAAGCATCTTATCTTGAAATCCACGTTTTAGTATTATATTTAGGTTCCAGGTTATTTAACAGTCGCGTTAATCAATCCCAAAAAATGTAAGAAAGTAAAGAAATATAAAAACTAATTAAGATTACCTTTGCTCCAAAGATGACGAAAACATTTATCCAAAGGCAGATTCAGAATCACAAGGCAGTATTTCAAATTTCCTATGGGAAAAAAGGAAGTAATATAAGTGGATTGAGTCTTTTATTTTCCTCATAAGTCTCGAATTATGCTCTATTAGTCCAGATTTTCTGTCTACACAGAACTAAATTTCAACCACAGCTAATTTCTCATACCTTAATTTTATTTTTCTCTTAACTTAATTTTAAAAGACACCATAGATTAGCTGTATCTACTTTATTCAATATCTCTGTCTCATTACTATATTGCTGAGGAATTTATTACAAAAATAATTTATCATATACACAAATGGGTATGCTTCTTTTCATGCATTTTACTTGTTCCCAATAAAATTACAGACTTCTGCATAAACTAATCATGGCAAAAGAACTGAGTAGTTTAAAGATATTCTTCAACACATATTGAAGATAATACAAATTATACCATAGCATAATCTTACAAGAAATTGGCAGAACTGATCTTTTGTACCTCTTAGAAGTGGACCTTAATGAGCTTCAGATACAAACTAGCACTGACAAGAACTTTAGTCAGATAGGTACTAGATTTATTGGGGTGACCATTCATAAGTTATAGGAATGTCTAATTACCATGTTGTATACCTGAAACTAATATAATATTGTATGCCAACTGTAATTGAAAAAACATTAAAAATAAAATAACAACTTTAGTACAGATAGGAAGAAAGGGAAAGAGATTATAAAGAGACATGAACAGGGGTTTATATCAATTATCACAAATGATGAATCTGCCCATAAGTATATAGAGCAGTGATCTCAACCTCATTGTATATGAGTCACAGATAGTAAAAAAAAAAAAAAAAAAAAAAAAAAAAAAAAAAAAAAAAAAAAAAAAAAAAAAAAAAAAAAAAAAAAAAAAAAAAAAAAAAAAAAAAAAAAAAAAAAAAAAAAAAAAAAAAAAAAAAAAAAAAAAAAAAAAAAAAAAAAAAAAAAAAAAAAAAAAAAAAAAAAAAAAAAAAAAAAAAAAAAAAAAAAAAAAAAAA
>PVKZ01003285.1:0-24312 GCA_004027375.1 Macroglossus sobrinus
TGCATGGTGCACTGAGGCAAAGCACGTGGATTAGATAGTCTCAACCAGGAAAGGTGACAGGCTCTGTGAGAACCAACTCCTGCTGAAGGTAAGTGCCCTGGCTAGGCCAGGGGCAGACTGTCTGTGCTGAGGGCTTCAGGGGAGGAAGGTCTTCTCCAGGAATCTCTCTGCGGGCTTGAGATGAGAAAATTCCTTTAGACCCCTCTTTACCCATAGTTCTCTCAGGGAGTGGGGTTAGAGGGTGAAAGGGGAAGGGTCCTCTCATGAACAGGCCACTTTCCAGAGGGCCTGTGTCTGCTCAGTTTGACTGTGAGCAATCGTGGTCTCAGGAGCTGTTATCGGGCACCTGAACCCTATTCTGGTGTCTGTTCCTCCCAGGGCTGAGCAGTGATGAAAAGGATTGGCATGTTTTCCTCCCTGTGTCTTTGTGTTTTGATGCCTTACTGTGGCTACCAACCACTCCTGGTTTTGGGCCTTCCCAGCATGGCACACAGTACCCATAACACTCATCCCATGCCTTTGAGGCACTGACACAGCCCTGGCCACATTGTGCTGCTTCTAGCAGCTGATCATCACGTTAGCCTTTCTGGGACCAGAAGCTCAGCAATGATGAAGCCCATCAAGTGGACATCACATCAATGAGGCTGTGTCCTCCTCCACAACCCTGAAGTCCTTTTCTGGATGCGAGGGTCCCTGTGAGGGGTCAAGACCCACAGAGTAACAAGGGCACTCAATCACCAGTTGACCCCATGACTACAGCTACCCAATTGGTTAAGATACCCTTTTGGTCTGTCCCATCACTACTCATCCACAGAGAGAGCCCAGCACCAGGACAAAAAGGACCCAGGCTGCTACTTGGAGCATGGTGGCCAGTACCTGGTCTGCTTCCTGTGGAATTCGGCCCTGGGGGATAGAACTGATTTCATTTATCATGGCTGCCCCCAATGAGCTTGATGAGAATCTACCCCAACTCCTCCAGATAGACAAGACCAGCAGCAGACGGTGGGAGAGAGTCGGGCCAGTCAGGATACTTTTCAAATATGTGAGCCTTAGGTAGAAAGCCTTTCCATAAAAATTCTCTATTTATAAAACAGGCAAATTAGCATATGAGGTCCAAGATTCAGTAGACAGGATTATTTTCTCATTCGTTTCATAAGCAAGCGCTGAGCACTTGCAATGTGTCAGGCACTGGGCAGTAGATGTCGGGGCGCCCTGGTGAACTACAACTCGGACCCCCATCCATGGAGCTTCCCCAAGGAGGCGGGGGGAGGCCGGACACCAAACTAGTTATTACACCCATTCTTAATTTTAATGAACTGCTTCTAGTCAAGAAAGTAGAAACATATAGAAACTCTCATTCATGGCTGGAGGGAGTGTAGCACGACCACTTTAGAAAACAGTTTTGTGCTCTCTAGGGACCCTGAACACACAGCCCTCCCACCACAGTCTTGCACCCGCAGAGGACACTGCCTGTGCACCAAGAGCCTGCACATAAGCGAGCATTCACAGCAGTGTTCTTTATAATAGCCTCAAACTGGAAACAAGCCCAGATGCCTATTAATGGTAGAAAGGATAAACAAATTGTGTTGCATTGATACAATGGAATACTATGCAGCAGTGAAAATTAATGAACTAAAGCTACAATGAACAACATAAATGAATCTAAAAAAGATTGTTGAGGGAAAGGAGTCACCTGCAAAAGAATATATTATGTGATTCCACATATACAAGTTTCAAAAATAGGCAAAACAATTCTATGTTGTTTAAGAATGCAAACAGGTGAAAGGAGACTAGAAAGGCAGTGACTATCACAAAAGTCAGGAGAATGGGCATTTCTGGGGGTATAAAGGGGGTTATGATTAGGGAGGGGTAAATCAAGAGCCTTCTGTGGTGTTGGTAGTGTTCTATTTTATGACTGAGTGATGGCTACATGGTATAAAATATGTGCCATATATATATATATATATATATATATATATATATACACAATTTTTTATGTATGTGTTATATTTTACAATAAAATATTTAAAAGGTAAAGATTACTTGCTCATGGTAAATTTTAAAACTCAAACAGTTCCAAAGTAATTCAAAAACTGAAACTCTCAGTTCTCTTTTCAGAGGCAAACTTCCCAGTGTCTTGAATGTTTTGTCAGTGATGTTTTGCACAAAGAGCTTTGTTTTAAAAAACTGGCTTTCTGTGTATAAACACTCAGTTCACAAAGGGCACATCCTGCCAGGCGGTAGAGGAAGCAGACGATCAGAGGGCAGCTCCACTCTCTCCCTCTTTGGGGCCCCAGAGCCCTGCCAGGCCTGAGACACAGGGTGCTCAGTCGGGCCAGTAGAGTAAAGGGATGCACCACAAGTTCTGATCGTGTTGGGACAGTCATCACTGGGGAAGTTGCAGATAAATAGGACTTGGAAAATGGGGGAGGGTTTGACAGGGGAAGCAGTGGGATAGGTTCTCCAATCTAGTGCGACAGACTGCGAGGAGGAGCAGAGGGGTGTGACTGTCCAGAGGGGGAAAGAGCAAGGACACCTCTGTGCCTGGAGTACAGAGGACAGGGCACTCGTGACTGAGAAAGTTGACTGTAGCTCTAAGTATTTGCTTTATATCTATGCTACGCTGTGCTGAAGTGAAACTATCGGAAAAGAGGCTGGGAGAAGCCTGGGCTGGCCACAGCAGCCCCCCAAGCCAAGGGCAGGGTAGAGATCCAGCCACCAGGATGCCCTCTGGAGGGATGGGCTTACCCCTGTAGTTATGCATAGGTGTGAAGGAAAGGTGAGACTCAGATATGAAGACATCTCCCCATGAACTGGAAATATGGCAGAGATGCTTGTTTAAGGGAGCCTCTTTCAACCAAAACCCAGATTTCCCTGCTTCATATCACTGTGACCCCAGAGTCTCCTGCCTCCCCCAGTGAGAGATTCTCATTTGCTTGTTCGGGAGCCTTGCCCAGTCCTAAATCTGGAAACTAATCTGTTTCCTGTGGAAAGAGGTAGGGAAGGAATGGTTGGATCAAGAGCTTATGGAAGACACTCAGGGACTTGGGGTGTAATTTTCATGAGGGATAGTGTCAAGGAGCTGAAGAGAGGCACTCTGGTAGCTTTGGGCCAAAGAGGCCAACAGATGGGCACTTTCAGGAGGCTCAGGTGTGGGCTGACTCTGTCCACAGACCCTCATCAGTTCCAGAACTGCTCTGGCCACTCCACCACCAAGGGA
Organism: Macroglossus sobrinus; assembly: GCA_004027375.1. Taxonomy (NCBI): domain Eukaryota; kingdom Metazoa; phylum Chordata; class Mammalia; order Chiroptera; family Pteropodidae; genus Macroglossus; species Macroglossus sobrinus. The sequence continues at coordinate 3,221 of PVKZ01003285.1, forward strand.
CTCCTGGTTACTAAGCAACCCTTGCCAGTACCTACTGCATCTTCCCTCGTTCCTTAGCAACCCTTGCATAAGCCAGTTCCCTCAAGTTAGTAGTGGATGGGTGCTGCTCAGGAATTGTTGAGAAATTTCAGATTAAATATCAGTTCATATCAGTGTCATAATGAAGGTGACCAAATGCTCTGCTTTGGAAGGGATAGCCTTGGTTTTTAATTTATGTCTCTTCTGATACCATATTTCCAAAACATCCTCTGCAGGTCCTAGACCTTCTCGCATTTTTAACTAGCTACTTTCACACCTCTCTCTCTCTCTCCTCTCTCTCTCTCTCTCTCTCTCTCTCTCTCTCTCTCTCTCTCTCTCTCTCTCTCTCTCCCTCCCTCCCTCCCTCCCTCCCTCCCTCTCCACTCACCCCTCTCCTTCCCTCTTTCTCATTCTCTCTCCTTTTTGCAAGGTCATATCTATAGCCTTTCAATTCTAGGGGATGATGGGTTTCTGCTTCTGACTGCTCTAACTTTTCTAAATATGACACCAGATTCCAAACACTGCCATGACCTCTGGGAGACTCCTCTCCCCACAGCTTGGAGCACAGATTAACCCCATCAGGTGTCATGAGAATTGGTTTCCTTAGTTGGGAGAGCCCCAGGAAAAAGACTAGTCTTTTGTCGGGACAGGGCAACCCCTGCTGGAAGGCAAGAGTTATAGCACCTCAGAGAAGATCTTCCCATCTCTTAGCAAGTCTGCGGCTGTGTCTTCTCTGGCCTACATCAGTTCTTACTAAGACCTACTCGTCTAAACTTGCTTTAAGGTGGTTTGGGGAAAGCTGCCCTACTAGTAAGGAAAAGTAGCTCTGGCCCGTTGCAGGTAAAGTGTGGAGATACTGGTCAGGCTTCATTGGAGACACAGTTCCCTTTTCCCATTCAAGGTCCCTCTTTCTTGACCTGAGATTGGGCACCTTGCAAGGGCCCAGGCTCTGGCTCACTGTCCCCTCAGTTTCATTTATGCTTTACTCCACAGCAGTCAGCTGGGCCAGCTGGGCCAGAGTCAAACACAGGTCTGGGGAGCCTAGACTGGCCTCTGAGACTGATACCGCCTACTCTGATCCCCCTTTTCATATTGATAAATCCAGATGCCCAAATCTAGAAGTAGGGAAGCTGAACAGAGACACCCTCAACCTAGTCCAATCTCTTAAGTGAATGGCCTTCACCACTGGGTCCAAAGAGAGAAGAGAAAAAGAAGGAAAGAAAACAAAGATTAGGGGAGAAACATGAAATAGTTTGAAACATGGAGAATCAGGAAGGAGAGACTTGAGAGATGTCAACAGAAGCTGTGTGATCTTGGGTAACTCTGTTTTCCTCTCTGGCTTCCACTGTACTTGGGTAAGATGAGGAGCTGAGTTGGGTGGTCCTATAGGCTGATAGTCCCAAGAGCTTATTATGAGAATCAAGGAAGAAATAAAGACTGAGCTGCAGCCAGGGAAAAAGGAATAGCAGAAAAAGAAAAGAAGAGCAAAGTTAGGCAGTTCCAACATCAGGAACCCTGACCTGGGCAGCCTCAGCCACACTGTCCCTGCCCTGGGCTGAGGTGGTGCCAGCTCAGCCTTACCTGGCTTTGCTGCTATCTTTCCTGAGTGTGGCTTAGAGCCCCTCCATCGTGGAGTCCACAGATGAGTTGTGAGGATGTGAGTAGGCAGGAGACCGGGTTTCAGGTGCTGCTGATTATATCTGAAAAACCCAAAGATGCCTGGAATTTACAGTTCTGGCATTAAGAAAGATGATGGTGAAAAAAGGCCTTTCCCATAGCTGGAGAGGTGGTGAGGGGAAACCTGGTGGTGAGGACAGTATAGGACTTGTTTCTAAATAATATTCTACAGAATGCTGCACATACCACTAACTAAGAACCCAGTCCTATCAGTCCAGCTGTGCCCAGACCCTCACATACAGCAGACACAGACAGACCCATGGGTCCAAGCAGAGGCTTCAGACTCCACACTGTGGAAGAAGGGGCAGGCATGGCAGGCAGCCTGCAGGCCCATCTGGCTGCAGAGGTAAAGCTGGGTACAAAGCCACAAAGACATGTCTACCAGCACCAAAAAGAGACCACTGGTCTCAGTTGCAAAGCCAGTGAAGCAGCCCCTTCCTACCAAATCAGGCCCCTGGCACTACACAAAACTAATGGTTGTAGAGCTCCCAGTCTCCCTTCTGTTTCCAGGTCTCCACTCAGCACCCAGGCTGTCACATGGGTCCACCTGGGTTCTCACCCTCGATAAGCTTACAATCTAATGAAGGAATCAAATAAGAGCAGTGTAGAGTGCTACGTGACAAAATAGAAATAGGTTTGAGGCTCAAGGGGCATCCAAGTAGAGCATGGGGCAAGCCACATGAGATGCTGATGGATTATTTCAGAGGCCGAGCAGGTGAGGAGATTGTTCTGGCACTCAGAAGAGCTATCAGAATGATTTGAGAATTATGGTCACAGGTAGAAGCAGTCTCATAAAATAGATGTGATATCCCAACAAAGTGAATAAAGTGGAAAAGAGGAGATTCAAAGTTAGAAGTGTGGTAGCCAATCTCCAACATAGTCCCCATGATCCCAGTGGGCCAGCATTTACACCCTTCTGTAACTCCCTCCCACATCATACCACAGTTGGCAGAAGTAATGGCATGTCACTTCTGAGGTTAGGATATATAAGACAGTGTTTCATCTTGGGCCCTTGCTATCTCTTTTTCCCTTCTTGGATCACTCCTGGCTGCCATGTTGTGAGTACTCCTATAGTAAGACTGATGTGCCTGCCAACAACCATGTGTGAGCTTGGAGGCAAAACTCTCTGCTCCAGCCCAGCCTTTAGATGACTGCAGCCCCAACGGAAGGCTGAACCCTAATCTCATGAGATACCCTGAGCCAGAACCACCCAGCAACACTGCTTTCATTCCTGACTCTCAAAAACTGTGGGATAATAAAATGTCAAGCTGCTAAGTATCAGGGTAATTTGTTATATAAGACTAGGTAACTAGTACAAGAAACTCAGAGAAAACTAGCTCACTGAAGAGATAGAGCAGAAAATCCTAAAACACAAGATTTTTAAAAATAACATAGCCACAATTAAAACAGTGTTGTATTGATATGTGAACAAACAAATCAAAGCAACAAAAGAGAAGGCTCAGAAATAGATACTAACAGTTGAGAATTTAATATATGATCAATTTAATGTATGATATATAAGTCTATCTTTTTTTCTCACTGATTTCTAACCAGAGAGAAAAAAGATTTCTCAATAAATGATGCTGAGAAAACTGGGTAGCTCTCTGGGGGAAAAGAAATTAAATTAGATCTATGCCTTCCATACCACACACTAAAATAAATTTCAAATGGATCAAAAATTTAAATGTAAAAAATAAAACCATAAAAATGACAATAATTGTCATTTGTCAAAATTCCAGGAACTGTAAGTTAAATTATGTGCATTTTATTTTAAGTACAGTATACTTCAATAAAGTTGATTTTAAAAAAAAAAAGGACAAACCAAAGGCAAACACTAGTAGGTCTGATGTCTTTAAAAAAAAACAAGATTTCTCCATGAGAATTGATAGCCCTGGATCCTGATCTAGACTCAAACTCTTTCTTCTCCCATGGTGATACTTCCTCAGTCTCTCCTAGGCAGAAATGATTCAAAGTTGATTTTCTATTGAATGAGTTGATTTTCTATCTTCACAGAGTTGAGATCTACATGAAGCACAGCATCCCTTTGTTTTAGCCTCTATAGCTATAGAGGTTGAAGCATCCTCTGATCTTTGTTTCTGGGATGGTGCTATAGACTGAATGTTTGTGTCCCCCCCCAAAAAAAAAAATTCATATTTTGAAACTTAATCTCCAATGTGTTGTTATTTGGAGGTGGGGTCTTTGGGGAGTGATTAGGTCATGAGGGTGGACTCTCACAAATAGGATTAGTGTCCTTATCAGAGAGACTCTAGAGAGGTGTCTTACCCTTTCCTCCATGTGAGGACACAGCAAGAAGAAAGCATTCTATGAACCAGGAAGCTGGCCCTCACCAGACACCAAACCTTGTACCTTGATCTTGGACTTCTCAGCCTCCAGAACTGTGAAAAATAAATGTTTGTTGTTTAAGGCACCCAGTCTATGGTATTTTTTGTTATGGCTGTCTGACCAGACCAAGACAGATAGGTCAGTCAGTTGATTTAGTAGTTAGCTGACTGGTTGTTTGGAAGGTTAGTTAGTTCACAATTTGGGGAGATGAAAAAAGCAAGAGAGATTTCTCTGTGGGAAAAATCTGAAAGACAGAGGAAGAAAAGAAAAAAAAAAGAAGAAAAGAAAGGAAAAACCTAAAGGTTTGTACATTCCAGGAAGATATTATCATGGTGAAAGTGCTCAAGACAAAAAGTGAGGAGAAAAAAATGGGGAAAGTATATGTACATTCTCCTGAGGGAAAAGAAAAGAGATGATGGAGAAGAAAGTCTGGCAATGACCTTTTAGCACCTCAAGGAAACTCCTTAGTAGCCATGGAGTAAGGTGAAAAGACAGGGACCTGGCCAGAATTCAGAAGATAGGAAATGTTACCAGCCTCATGGTGGCTACAGGAGAGTTATGCAAGCCTATACCCAAAGACTGAATTTTTGTGGAAGCCTTACATGTGTTTTAAAACAAAAACAAAAATGGTAACATTTTATAACCTCCCTACAATTCCCTCCCCTGCTCATCCTTTTTACCATAACAGCTCACAACCTTGACAAGCTGTAAAGGCATTTATCAGAAGAGTCAGCTTGCCAACATGACTTTGCCCCCAATAGCTAAGCATCTTGGTTTTTCAGTTTACTAAATTTTAACTTCAGATAAACAACAAACAATTTTTTAGTATATGTATGTACCAAATATTGCGTGGAACATACTTATATGAAAAAAAACTTATTTCTGGTTTATCTGAAATTCAAACTTACCTGGGCATCCTGTGTTTTATCTTGCAACCATACCCTTTCGCCCTCATGATAGTGATTCTCCATAGGACAGTGACAACTGTCAGTTTATTAATTGACGTGAAAAACAATCAAAATTGTATAAATCTTACACATCACCCAGGAGGAAGACAAAGACAAACTATTATTTATAAAATATATTTAAAAGACACCAGTAATACATGTATACAATCTCCTTATAAGCATTTTTTTAAAATATAAAGTAAACATTCTCCATTATTAAGCCACCAAATAGCCTTCTGAAAAGTAACCACAGTTAACTTATGTTCTTTTAGAACTTCTCTATATACTTGCATACATATATATGTATAGAATATGTAGATTTGCGTGTTTGCATGTATCATATTGTAAACCCTGTTCCATTGTTCTGCAGCTTGTTACATGACAGTACATATAGATCTACCTCATTGTTTTTAAAAGCTGCAGAATATTCCACAGAATACGCATTATCCTAGTGTAGCAGTTCTCAAACTATGGTCTAGGAACCCTTGACAGATCTTTTCAGGGGGTTTCTGAGGTCAAAATTATTCTCATTATAATGGTAAGAAGTTATTTGCCTTTTGTACCCTCACTCTCTCACAAAGACACAGTGGAGTTTTCCAGAGGCTTCATGATGTGTGATGATGTTGTTGCTCTCACAGCTAATGAAATGGCTATGTATATTTCTGATGTTTTTCTAAATATTCTAAAGAAATAGAACTAGGGTATAAATGTGTGCATTTTCAAGAGATTAACTCATTTTGTTCTCAAATTTCTATTGTGTTCTTCCTGACTATCTTCAGTTATACTTGTTATAATTTCAGTATTTTTGTCCAATAAATTGTTTTTTTGAAATTCTGAAGTTTTTCTTGCACCTATGTGGAAACACAAGATATAAGTACATTTTATCTGGTTTTGCAATAGTATTTTTAAATGTTTTTCAAAAATCTTTATAAAGTTTGTAATTTTATCTTAAATTGATACTTTAAAATTTAATAATATTTTATTCTAATACATAAGATATGTCTTAACAATATATTTTTTTCCTATATACATGGATTCATCACTGGCTTAAGAAAGATTAGAAGATTGTCTTCTTCCTCCACCTACAGCTGTACAATTTATGTCTAAAATTTCTAAAAAAGATGAAACTGTTATATCAGATAGTTCTTTGACTAGCAGAAGGAAGGGATACACTCCCAAGAAACTGTGCAAAACTAGGTAAAAAATAAAACATGATGAAATCTTTATTTCCTTCAATTATATAGACATTGATCATTTATCTTATTATGACTTATGCAACAGAACATTTTGAATAGTATTATAGCACTAGGTAAGTTGTAGCATCACTTTGAGATCACTCATACAGAGTTTAGAGAAAAAGTAACTGCCTGCTTTAAAGGTAGATAGGATGAACTCTTTAAAAACTAAAAATCATTTTTTTCAGCTTTTCAAAGTAGAAATAAAAAAGTTACTAAAGCATCTTACAGGGTAAGTTATCATACTGCATTAGCTGGAGAAGTGCACACAATAGCTGATTGATAATAAAGCCTTGCACACTGACATCTCTGAATATCTGCTGAATGAAGTCAGTGAAAGATGTCCTGGGCATGCCTACTAGACAGTACAGTCACTTGTCAAATTAAAGATTTAGCTGCAGACATGAAAACTGAGTTAATCTTTGTCTGAAGAATTGTACTTTTCTTCATAAATGAACAAATCGATGTACATGGGGGAAACATGCTGTCTTCTCTTATTTATCCTATGTCAAAACCAACTAATTGTTAAAGACCCTTTATGTGAATGAATATTTGGTGACAAACACAAGTGATGATGAAATTTTTATTGTTGACTAACTTTTTTGAATCTCATGGTTTCTTCTAAAACAACAGTCTTGATATTTCTACCAATGATACAAAAGCAATAGTGACTAAAGCTGCTGGGGTTCAGTGCAAAATGTTAGCAGCACCAAATTATCCAAGCAGTCATTACATTCTTTACTGACACGCACTTACAGTTTTGTTTTGTTTTGTTTTGTTTTTTAAAAAAGGACAGGTTTATTTAAGATTATTTTATGAAATTTAGACCCTCAAGAACACATCTAACATTCTTTGTGAAGAAATGGGAAGTAGACATAAAACATTTCTGCTGAAGAAAGATGGTTATCTCAAGAAAAAGCACTTGTGCAATTTCTTGAAATATGAGCTGAACTATCTGCTTTTTTCATTTAACACTATTTTTACTGGAAAGAAGGACTGACAGATAAACTATAATTATTCAGATTTGGATATTTAGCAGATATTTTCTCAGAAACGAACAAAGGAGATTGTCACTTCAAGAAAATAATTGGTAATATTTTGCTGCCATCGATAAAATTAGAACTTTCCAGCAAAAAATAGAATTGTGGAAAATTTGTATCTGCCATCTTGAGTTTGACAACTGTCTGACACTATAAGCTTTTCCAAATAAAATCAATGTTTATATTAATAAATGTGATTTTTTTAATGTTGCACAACGAATGTGTCAACATTGGGAGGATCTGTGTATCTCAGTGAATCAAAATTTTTCAGATGACCAATGAGTAATGTTACAAAATCATGCATGAATGAAAGCTCCACTCAAAGTACAAGACAAACTCAAGGAATTTTTATATAACAGAGTACAAAAAATTCACTGATATGGTTTCAGATTCCTTATTGCAACTAACCTTTAGAAAAAAACTATCATTTTGTTGTCAAGTTTTGGTGTAATACCACAGAAAGATACTCACAATTATCTCTTTTCCAAATGCATATCTATGCAAGGCCCAATAGTCTTCATACACTTCCATTAAAACAGTATATCATAGTTTATGGCCTGCCACCCTGAACAAGCCCAATCCCACCTGATCTCAGAAGCTAAGCAGGGTCAGGCCTGGTTAGTAGTTGAATGGGAGACCACCTAGGAAGACCAGGTGCTATAGGTATAAAAAATAAAAACCAAGGAATTGTAAGCTGACAAGTTCCTTGCAATCTGTGAGGTCAACCAAGGGTTGCCTCCCCTAAAAAAAACAGCATATTTTAACAGAGTAAATACAGAAGCAAATATGCAATTCCAGCTGTCTTTCATTAAACCAATCTTTAAAGAGAATTTATAAAATATACAATGCCTTTCTCGCCAATTTTGTTTATTTTAGGAAATATATTTATTTTAATTTAAAATTATATTTATTTAGAAATGTAAACTGGTACAGCCACTAGGGAAAACAGTATGGAGCTTCCTCAAGAAATTAAAAATATGATCTAGCGTTCACTTCTGCGACATTATTCACAATAGTTAAGGTATGGAAACAACCTACATGCTAAGTGTCTGTCAACAAACAAATGGATCAAGAAAATGTTATGTATATGTATGTATACACACATACACAAACATTTCATCCTTAAAAAAGAAGGAACTACTGTCATTTGCAACAACATAGATGAAACTTGAGGGTATTATACTAAGTGAAATAAGCCACACTGAGAAAGACAAATACTGCATATCACTTATATGTGGAATCTAAAAAAAATAAAAAGTTGAACTCATAGAAACAAAGAGTTCAAAAAGTGGTTTCCAGAGGCTGGAGGGTGGTAAAATAGGGAGATGTTGGTAAAAGGGTACAAACTCTCAGTTATAAGATGAATAAGGTCTGAGGATCTAATATATGTATAACATGGTAACTATAGTTGATAACATTGTGTTGTATCCTTGATATTTGCTAAGAGAGTAAAACTTAAATGTTCTCACCAAAAAAAGTAAATATGTGAGGTGATGAATGTGTTGGGAGGAATCCTTTCACAATATATACATACATCAAATCATCGCATTTTAAATATCTTACAATTCCATTTGTCAATTATACCTTAAAGCTTAAAAATGAACATATGTGTTTTGTTTGTAATAATTTTTAATAAATAAGTTATTTTTAAAATTTCTATTAGAGTAACTATTGATAGATATAACTCACATTTAAAAAGCTCTTTGGAGTTCTCAATAACTTTTAGGAACATATAGGAGCCCTGAAAGTTTGAGAACCTGGCCTGCCCCAGTTTATTTCATTATTCCCCTATTGATGGGCATTTAGATAGTTCCTTTTTTTCTCCAATAAGCAATGTTATAACAAACATCTCTGTACATATCTCTTTGTATACAATAAAAGAAAAATTTTTTAATCATGGGAAATATTCTAAATCAAGAGGAATTAGTGGTTATCATACATGGCTCTGATTCATGGATAAAGGAGAAAGGGCCGGGTAACAGCCCCTGACACTGGATGTAGATAAATCAGGAAGCCCCTGGGTTTGTCATTATCAGTAGAAAGCATGGTCAGAAAGGTTATGCTGGACCCACCATAATAAGGCCTGCAGAATCAGACATGGTGATATTGGCACAGGCAAAAGAACACACTGTTGACTGAATAAGAACAGTCAGACTCTCAGCACATCAGTTTCCTGTCTGTCAAAAGAAAATGATGCTATTACCCAGCCTTATTGCAGAGGTTTAATCAGGTAATATCCAGGAAGCACCAGGCAGTGTGCCTGGGGAACAGCAGGCATTGATCAGAGGTAATTGTCTTTCCCACTTCATTACATGTCTATCCCCAATACTTCTGGACATCCCATGCTGGAGCACAGAGAAGGCCCAGTCCTAGTCTCACCCACCTCTGGGCCACAGGGAATTATGAGAAAACGAGTCTCTTGCCCTACCTACAAAAGATCTCTTGTCATTGCCCCCAAACTTCCAGGGACCTTTTTGGGAATGGGGGAACTTCCACTTTCACTTAAGTTTTAACCCAGCCTGTACCTGCCTTCTCAAAGCCACTCCCCACCTACCTTCCCACCTTAGCCTCTCAGATCTGAAAAGCACACTCCACAACTTGCCAGGCAGAGCAATAAGCTCGCTACTGCCTCAGCGGGGCAGCCAGGGTGAATAGCCAGACCCCTCGACAGAACTCCCTTCAGATTCCCATCACGAGTTTCTGACCCAAGGAAAATTGCTCAGACAGCAAGCTCCCCACACAGCTACCACTTTCCTGCCCTCCCTGCCCTCCCTCCAGAGGCAATTATTTCCAACTTCCTCCACTAGGACACTCCATTCTGACTGAAGGTCTAACAATCCCCAACTACCTGCAAGGCCTTCCCAGTTAAGTACAGGTCAGGCTCCTGGAAATTAGAGGTTGTTAATGGAAAGACCGAGGGCATGTTCTCCAAGGCTGAATACCAATGACCTTCAGGAGCCTTCACCCTTATCCTCCTCTTCCCTAAAATTCTATTCTGTCTATCCTAGATATTGACCCAACAAATTGTTGCTCAGTCAATATTATTTTTCTAAGAATCAGGAAGGTGTTCATTTCACAAAGTAATATACAAGCATTCCCAGGACTCTGCTGGCCCTCTATACTCCTTCTGCCTCTCTCCTGGGTCCCAGGATTAAGTCAGCCTGCCCCTAAAACTCACACATGCACAAAAATTAACTCAAAATGAAGCACAGATTTAAAGATAAATCATAAAACTATAAAACTTTGCAAAGAAATCATTGGCAAATTACAAAGATTGGTTTTTGATTATTGAATGGGTCTTGCATCCTTGATCAATCATTACATCTTATGATTCTTATATATTGGTAAAATCTATCTAATATACACCAGAGGGAACAGGTCTTGTCTGTCTTTCTTTTCTTTTTCTCTCTTTCTTCCTTCATTTTTTCCATTCACAATGGTTAATAATTATCTTGGAAAAGTGAGCCACTTATCTAATATAAGTATCAATTCTGCCCTGTTTGTTTGTATATTTCTATAATACTAGTAATTGCTTTTACTATGTGCCAGAAACTATTCTAAGTACTTTGTATATATTAATTATTTTAATCCTCATATAGTCATTTGAGGTAAGTACTATGTCTAGGCAAGGTAAGGATGGCCCAGCCCCAGGTGGTGGTCTGGTTAGGGAAAGGAGAGAACATTTGCAAAGTCTTTCAAAGCAAGATTCACTCTTTCTAATTGTTTTGATACAGGAGGCTGGAAACAGGACATCCAGACATGAAGTCAGGGCTGAGTTCTAGCCTATTCTATGGGAGAGTGGTGATATCAGCAACAAAAATGGGGAACAGAGAAAAAGGAGTTTGAAAGAAAATATGAATTCCACCTATTGGACATAGTAGTTTTGAGATGAAGAGAATACTTCTCATTGGACTGGCCCAGCAGGCAGTTCAAAATGCAAAACAGAAGTCCCATGTGAGGCTATGGTTTTGGGCGTTGTCTACAGAGGTGATTATTAAAGCCATGTATCTGGATAGCATTGCTAAGGGAGAGGGTGCTCAGACAGTGGAGGCCAAGGTAAGATGCTTGGAAATTGTGTTATTTACCTGTTGCCTCTCAGGACCACACCCACCCTATTCTGTGAGTCTGCAAACGACCTTTCCCAGATTTGTGCCAGCTGGCTTCCTATCAAATTCTGCTAGTGAGAGGCACCGATATGATTGGAAGGAATCCGGTGAAAGAGGAAACTGATTTCCTGTTTCTGGCTCCTGTCAACATCCCTTCAGGGTGCCTCTAGCTCAAGGGTGAGCAAACTCTTTCTGTAAATGGTGGGATATTAAAACGTTTAGGCTACGGACTATAATCAGCGGTCTCCAAACTTTTTGGCACCAGGGGCCAGTTTTGTGGAAGACGAGGCCCTTTCTTTCCTGGAAAGTTCAGATTCTACCTAGTCATAGCAAGGCCAAAGCTTGAGAGCCCCACAGCCAATCCCCATGTCCTTCATAGTGCATAATAGAAAAAAGAGTCCCTGTACGGCCTTGTATCCAGAAGGAATGAAACCTTAAAATAGGAGACACTGGGTGGTTGAGTCAGGACAGGGTCCTGAGCCAGTTTCTATCCTGCAGAGAGGTGGGAGCAGGTGCCAAGCTTAGAGATGCCAAACTTGGGATTCCCAAGGGCTCCATGACTTGGTGTCTAGCCTCCCACTCCAGAACCCCAGTCACAGACCTGGGGGCTGGAAAAACAGCCAAAAGCTCAGAAAGGCTATAGTGGCCAGTGATGAGACTCCTGGCCCAGAAATGTTGCAGAGAGCCTGACCTCTAACTAACTGGACCTAGAAAGAAAAGGAGAGGGAGGCCAGGCGCAAGAGCTACTGAGCCAGTCCTGGTAGTACACCCTCTGCCAAGTTCTTTCCCAGGCTGTGCAATTTAATTCTCTTAACCTGTGAGGCACGACTATGACTGATTCAACAGATAGAAAAAAACTGAGTCTCCGAGAGGTTATACAATTTTCCCAAAGACACACAAACTAGACTACAGAGCCTAGTCAGATGCCCATGCCACTGGGGCAGGGCTCCCTGTAGCCTTGTCAGGAGCCCATGCTTGCTGCCCTTCCCACCCTAAGGACTGTAAGATTCCAAACTCATCTGATAATAGTGTTAATCACATGAATTTATTCCAAAAGGAGGATGGACTCAGCCCAGATGGAGCTACTAGAGGCCTCCTTCCCACACTGCTAAAGGCTTATCCCAGCCTCTAGTGCTTCAGGCTTCTTTCCCGCCCCCCACCAACATTTCTTCTCCTTTCCACATTTCTGGAGCCTAGCATAAGGAACAGTCCTCTTCTCTCACCATGGTTCTGTAGCACCTCATCACCCATCTCTCCCCTCTTCCTGCCTGCCTCCTCCTCTCCAAGGTGGTGATTTGGCTAGAGTAGCTTAAGCTTTGAATTTTAAAACAAATGCAGAAAACCAGGGCTCTGGTAGCCCAGTGGGTCCAGAAAAGGGACTGGCAGACACTCCACCACCACCTCCCAGGGTCGTGTGACAGCCCTCAGATTCGTATTGCTCCTTGTCAGGCTTTGCCAGAGCTGTCCTACACCCCGAGTCCATGTGCTGCTTGGAGAGCAATCTAGGAACTGGTGAGAAGGTGACCTGGATGGTGTTTGAGGGTAAGTTCATGAAGATAAGAGCCCAGAAATCAAATCTGAACCTAGGGCAAAGACCAGAGGGCCTGGTGTGTCACTAGCCAATGTGAAAACTGTCAGTCTTTCCACAGTTGTTCAGGGATCTCCTGGGTAGGGTTTGGGTCCCATCTCACTGCTACCAACCTTTAAATCATCCTTCCTGTACATAGCCTGAGGTCACCACTGTCATCGGGGTCTGAAGACCAGAAGAACATGAATCACTTGGTCTTCTAATGCGCTTCATCTAATGCTTAATTTATTAAAGATGAAGCAGTAGTCTTTTCAGTGGGAGCCTTACGTGGTACTGGAGCTGCTGGATTTTGTGCCCAGGACCCAACATTTACATTGTTCCTGCACAATGCTTTCTGCTGTATACAACAGGGTCATGCTATGCCCCCACTCCTGACCCAAGATTTTGCTCTGGTGGAGAGGGGACAATGGAATCACTACTAAATATTTGTATAATGCAAGTCAACTTTTTCTTCTTTTTCTGTACCTTATCAGCACAGGGACCCAGTGGTGGTTGAGATGAAGGGAAGCCCATCTACAAGGATGGGATTTTGACCATAGACATACACCCAAGGGATGAATGTCAGTCACTCTGAACATATCCAGGGCAGCTCCTTTCCTAGCATAACAAGGTGGGGACCTGCCAAGATTCCAGTTAGCAGGAGGTCAGCACAAGAGAGGTCTCACCTAGGGACCCCAGGGCAGGATCCTCAATCACTGTTTGGTCTGGAGCATGAATCCAAGGTCAGATACAAAGACATGAAGAAGCCATCCCCCATCCCCAGAGCAACAGCATCACAGCAAGGCCCAGCAGCCACATGGCCTTGAAGCTAGCAAATGACAGCCATTGCTCTTTCCATCTGCTGGGCAGGACCAGGATGGCTCCCAAAATCAAGGGCAGAGGAGAGGGTGGAATGGTGTTATTAGGCATATATTCCTGACAGGGTGACAAAGCCACAAGGAAAAAGAGCTGGGATGCTGGGACAAGTTTTGCCAAGTAGGGAGAAAGCTATGGGTGCAATTAAGGTGAATAGAGAGAGGCTATCTGTCTGCCTCACCCAATTCATGCCCTTCAAGGGAGGGTTCAGGGGACTCTCCATGGGAAAGTCTGTAATAAGGCAATATATGTTGTGGTTAAAAAAACGCAGGCTTTAGACCAAAGGAATTGCTCTAAAGGTATGATTCTACACTTAGTGGCTGTATTGCTTCAGGCAGTGGTTCTCAAAGTGTGGACCTTGGTCTAGCAGCATCAGACTTTCCTGAGAACTTATTAGAAATGCAAATTCTTGGGTCCCACCCCAAACTTCTGAATCACACTCTGGGGGTAAGGTCCTACACACCACATTGGATCAAGCTCTCCAGGTAGATTCTGCTGCAAGTTAAAGTGTGAGAACCACTAACTTAAGACATAGTTATCTACCATTCTAATGCAGTATTCCCATCTATAGAATGCAAATAAAAGTACCTACCTCATAGGGTTATTGTGAGGATTAGAGACACTGCAAATACAAAACTTAGCACAGAGCTTGGTACATAGTAAGCCTTCAGTGGATGTCAGTTATTTTTACTATTAACTCCCACCTAGTCAGCAAAAAAAGAACCCAGGGCCTAGTGTTGCCCTCTTCCTGGGCCACCTAGTCCATGTCATTTGTGAAGCACCCCAGTGCTGACAGGACACCTGCTGCACCTCACCCTGGGAGACAATGTTCACTGTGTGGCCAAGGAGGGAGAGGTGCCAGGAGGTGCTCTGGTTCAGGCCCCAACTGGAGCCACCAGCTTTGTGAAACTGTCAAGTATGAAGCTTCTCTTTGTATCTCCCATACATGACAAACAGGAACATACCGGCTGCTCAGTCCTCACTGAAGGGAGATATTGACCTCAACTTCTTTGTTTCTCACCAATACCATCTATTTCAGGGTTATTGGAAAGCTATGGATCCAGTGACAGATTAGATAGGTAAATGCGTTTGTATTACCAGAGAGCTCATGAGGAGCTAATCTTGTGGTGCAAATGCCCTTGTCCTCCCACCTAACATTGTGTTGGGGCACATTCTGGTCTCTATGGTTACCAAGAGCAGCCTTGCCCAGGAGGATCTGGAGTATGAACAGCAGGAAGCAAGTTAATGACTGCCGTGTCTGGAAGGAGGCATCACACAAGAACAGGGGAGGAGAAGGCAGGGCACCTGCTGGCTTCCTGGGGGCAGAAGAAGCTTCTCCACCTGAAAATGAATGTCATGGATACAGAAATCTCCCTGCATTTATTCTTGGAACATGGAATGTTGAACAGTTGTTCCTATTTTTCTTCAAAGATGTCACTTTTAAAATATTTTTTCTATTTGTCTATTTTCATCAGGCAGGAAGAATCAACTTGATATTAATCTGTCTTTAACACATGATAATTTCCTATTTAATTAGGAAGTTCTGTAAGAATTATTATTTGCAGCTGTAAGAGCTGAACCGCCCCCACTCCCCCAGAATATAAGATGGGTGAACTATTAAGTCCAGAGTAAATATCAGAAATAAAGAAGCTTAAAGCCAAATATCCTATAGTTACATACATATAACTGTAGCTTAACCACTAGGCCTTGACTGGCTACCTCATTCTCTTCATGCAGCTGCCAAAGAGATGTGGGTAATGATCACAATTTGCTGTATCCTCAGGTTATCTTTTTGTACAAACATAAATAATTACTATGAGGTAAAACAGAGTATTAGTGTGAAATTTAGGAAAATCAGGTTTGTTTCCTCATATCTGATGTTGGATGACTCTGGTCTTGAATCTCAGTCTCTCCAAGCCCCAGTTCCTCTTTTTGCTGTAAGGCCAGCCTGCACTGCTCTGAGAATCTTGGGTGTCCTAAACCCACCTCCTACCTACAGGTACACAGGGGCTATGACTCAGAGCGCATTATGATGAAATGGACTCCGAGCAATGTCCTAGTAGAAAGTAACCTGGCTGAGGTCTCTACCTCTTGGGTGTCTTACCCCTGCTACCACCCATGGCTCAGAGGTATGGCCTCCAAGGACACGGGTCTGAGACCAGCCTTCCTTCCCCTGATCCCCTGATCTGCTCCCCACACCAGTCATTTAAATCACATGAACATGTGCATCTCTGTGTGAGGCAGAACACCTCGGTGTGTACCCAAACCTAGTACAGACCAGATGACTGCCAGGATTAGAGTACTGCCCACCTCCGCTTCCTTACTCCATCCCACCCTAAGGAAAACTCAGGCTCTTTCTCTCAGCTCCATTGGATGATGCAGAAGGCCTAATCCCTTAGCCTAACGCCCAAGACTACCTATATTTCCAACAGCAACCTGCTCCTTTTACAGTCACCAGAGGAAGCAAATGGGCTTAGGAGGGAGGAGGGGGCATCGGAAGATACTGGACTTTGAGGGGCACGGATTCCCCTTTCAAAATCTCAGAAAAGCTACTGCTCTCTCCCCAGGGGGGAGAAATGGACATTCATACTCTATTTTCAGAGAGTTTACAGTCCATAAGGTCCATCCTTGGGTCCCTCGGTCCATGAGCCTCAGGTTAAAAATTTCTGTTACACAGTGAACTCAGTCCCACAGAGCATAGAGAGAGAAGCAGAATGAAGTTTTCAAAAAGCCAAACCTGAGAGCACGGAGGGGCGGAGTTGTCAGGCAGGGAAGAAGAGACATCCAGTACATTCTGGAATCATGATCTGGGGGCTGTGTGTCCAGCCAGCAGTGGCGGGACAAAGGAAATGCAGTGTCTGGCTGCTGGCTATTCTTACCCTCTCTCTGACCATCTGGATCTCTGGCCAGATCCTCACCCCTGGTGGCTGCCCATGGGATGAGGCAGGACCTCTTCTCAAGCTGCTCCCTACCCTGGGAGCAAGGGGAAGCTGGCTGTTCCCAATACAACAAAGAGATGAACACCCAACTCCACAGGCCCCAGCTGGAGTCCCCAGGAGGTACCAACATGTTTCGTAGGGGATCCTTCAGAAAGGTACGCTCTGTTGAAGTCACCAGATGCCTTCTCAATATAAGTCCAGCAGCCAATCAAACACATAGATTGAAAAGTGCACTTTTTTACCTGTCAAGTTGGCAAAAGGGTATGTGTGTGTGTTACACCTAAAGGTCATTGCTGGTCAGGATGAGACAATCATAAGGAAGTGAAGTACAGCATACAGAACATAGTCAATAATATTGTAATAACTATGTATTGTGTCAGATTGTACTAGGCTTATCGAGGTGATCACTTTGTAAGTTACATTTAACCACTATGATGCACATCTAAAACTAATATAATATTGTATGTCAACTGTAATTACATTTTAAAAAATTTTTAATAAAAGCAAAAAATACAGGTCAGGGTGCAATAAAACTGGCACTGTCATACACAATTGATAAGAGTATAAATTTATACAACATTTCTGGAAGTGATTCTAGCAAAATACATCCAAAATCTTACAAAATATTTTATCCTCTTTTCTTAATTCTACTGTTAAGAATTCAGCTTCAAGAAATCAATAGACTAAAAGAATATGATACCTGAACTTTGAAATAAATGGCAGAGGAGAAAACAAAATTGGCCAAAAGTGATCATTGCTGAAGCTAAGGGATGGACATATGGGAGTTGTTTATTCTAGTTTTTGCCTACTTTGTGTATGTTTGAAATTTCCATGATAAAACATTTTTAAAGCAAAGCATCAAATATGCAAAGATTTGTATAAAATATATCAATTTTAATAGCAAAAACTGCAAATGGTTGAGAGCACTATGCTAGAATTGTTAAACAAATTATGCTGCATCCAAACAGTGGAATATTATGCAGTCATTAAAAATTCAAGGATATTTTAATGACATAAAAAATGTGTACAGTATAATGCAGTAAATAAGTAGGACACCAAATTGTATATGCAATATTTAACTAATTATGCTAAATAAGAAGTGCATAGGATGGAAGACTGTCTGAAAATACACTAAAGTGTTATGTAGTGACACTATGGGTGGTTTTTATTCTTGATATTTTTTTTCCTAATTCTACAATGTACATGCTTTACTTTTATGAATAGGCCCAATGAATTGCATTTGTTAAAGTAATACTAACTTAGGAATCTGATATATATTCAAAACCAAGAGCTGCCATACATTATCTATGCAACAGTGAGTAAATTAACTTCTGGGTCCCAGATTTCTCATCTATAAAACTGGCATAATGCCATCGTATTTCTCAAGCCACCATTTACTGGACATTTACTATGCACCTGGCAGGTACTATGCCAAGTGGTTTTCCTCCCATATATCATCATACATGCTATTCATATGTGATTATTTCAATATTCAGAATAAGCTCTGGAGTACATTAGGGTATTCCCATCATAGAGATACACAAACTGCAGCTCAGAAAAGTTAGGGAATAGGCTCAGGCTTACCCAGCTAGTCAGCGGTAGAGTCAGCAGACATAGATCTGTCCATCTTTGAAAGCCCAGCTCTTGGGCTCTAGCCTGGCCTGCTCACAGTTACAGTTTTGCTGCAAGGATTGAATGAAAGAACACAGGTGGAGTGCCATACACAGAACCTGGCTTCAAGCACAGAGCTGTTCCATTTAATGTTATTTCCCTTTTCTGTGACACCAACCACACCCAGACATTAGTAAATTGTGGCAAAACAAACCAGTGCACACTCCATTAAAAAAAAAGGAGGGGATCTCTGCTCTAAGAAGAGGGATTATAGGACCCGTAGGAACAGACCAGAGAGGGACTAGAAGGCTGCCTCACTCAGGAAGATATGAGGGGCTGGGACTGTGTACTCCACAAGTTCCAGGGCTTCAAGAGACCCCACACCTTGATTTTCAGCTGAGAATTCAGTACAAGTCACTCTACCACCAAGGCATCACTCCCCACCTTCCACTTACCCTGCCACCCTTCCACACTAAAGAATAGGGCATGGTTATTGGCAGGCCCATAGATTTTTTTTTTTCTTGAGAAAAGGAGACTCTAAGGGTTGAGTAGGACAAGGGGTTGAGTGACAGACCTGAATATCTAGGGGTGAGTGAAGTGATGCAGCTGAGCCTACCCCAGAATGCCTCTTTCCCTGAGGAGGCAGCCTAAGTTAGGTTCCATCCCTATTCCCTATTTCCTCCCCTCAAACCTATCCTAACGCTAACTACACTAGAATTATTTGTTACTTGTCCATCTTCTCTACTAGATAGTAAGTTGTATGAAGGCAGGCACCACAGTGTTCACCACTGCATCTCTAGCCCCTGGCAATGTGCCAAGTACATAGTAAGTTATGTAAATGTTTGATGAATTGATGAAAGAAGGAAGAAGGAAGGAAGGAAGGAAGGAAGGAAGGAAGGAAGGAAGGAAGGAAGGAAGGAAGGAAGGAAGGAAGGAAGCAGGTAGGTAGGCAAAGACCTCTTCATCACCAGTTTTTCCCCAAGTGGACCCGTAGCTGCCCTGTTCCATGCTAAGCATTTTGAAGATGTGGTCCCTGCTCTAGAGGCTTAAAATTTACATGTTTTCCCAACCTCATGTCCACCTTTAGAAAAACAAAGTGCATGGGAAGTTCTTGTTTATTCCAAAACTCATGCTCTTTATTTTATTAAAGTATTCAAAATGGAGCTTCTGAATCTAAGGGAGATTCTCAAATACATGGAATCCTGGGAGGAATTACAGGGCTCAAAAGGTCTTAAGTCTAGTGTTTTAATGCTAGTTCTGCAACCTCTGCTGTGTGATCTCCAGTGAGTGACTTCCACCTCTGAGCCTGGGTTCTCTTTTCTGTAAAATGTGACGGACCATACCTTGCATAAAAATAAAAACAATTGAGTTCATTTGACTATTTATGCCATTGTGTATAATTAGACAGTGTCCTCCTTTCTAGATGCTTAGGGGCAGCATAGATGCAGTGTCTAAGTAAGCTGAGGGGGCAGGGAACACAGTGCATGACTATTTCCATCTGTAAAAAGTAAGAATGTGCCACCCCTCTAGTAGGTGGTAAGGGAGAGGTGGTAGGTTGCAGGGGACCTTGACTCAATAAGGACCCACCCCAAGATGTCTATGTGTTGTAGCCTCTAGGTTTGTAAAATAGAAGACTCCGAAGCTCCAGAACCTTCATGACACCACTAAGGATGACCCACTGCTCCACATTCAAAAACAATACACCCTCATGCCAGTTCTCCCCCTTCAGAGGGACAACTCAGGGAGAAATAGTTGGTAGCGGATGGAGGAAGGCAAGGCCTGGAAAAGCACTGATGAGGCCAAGCTTCCTGGTGGGGCCTCATTTCAAGTTTCCTCCTAAAGTGCAGGTGGGACCAACGTCCCCCTGCAGTGATTTCTTAAGACTATGGACTCGATGGACACAGGAATGGAAGGCTTCCTGGCTTCCATCCAAGCAGCTTGCAGGTTCATCCCACAAACACCACTTCCAGCCCTCCAGCCTCTGCTGGGCTCTTTCTAAATTTCTATGCCCATGCTTGCCCTTCCCTGTGCAGAGCTTTCTCTCTCTCTTCACAAACCTTATTTCATTGGCTCAGTCTCCATATCTCTTTCTTTCTCCCTCCTTCTCCTGTTTCCCTTCTCTCCTCTTTGCCATTCCTCACCAGCCCCAGAATGGGTCTCCTTCCCTTCCTCCCTCCCCAACAGCATCTCCCTCCTCCTTAGCTCTCACCCCTGAACCTCTTTCTTTGTATTCCTCTTGCCCTCTCCCGGCCTCGCCAGCATCTCTCTTCCCTTGCCTGGCTTCGGCCTCCCCCAGCCTCCTCATCTTCAGCTCAGTCTCCTCCCACTCGCTCCTCTCCCCCCCACCCCAGCCTCACCCACAGCCTGCTCCGCATCCCAGGGCCTCTTTCCACCCTGAGGGTCTCTGTGCCTCTCATTCTCCGTCCACCTGCCTCCTCCCTCACTACAGGTTTATCAGGCACGCATCCTTTTCTGCCTAGGCATTCCCCCCACCACCGCTATCATTGCGCTGCCTCCCCACCCTCACCCCACCCTCTCCTCTCTACTCCCTGCCCCTTTAAATCTGCCTGGCCCAGCCTCCCCCGTGATGCTGGGATGGAGCAAACATTGATTTGTGCTGGGATGGAATCAGAATTTTTATATTTTTTCCTCTCCCAGCCATAAGAAAAAAATAAAACACCCCCTCTTGGTCGCCCCCTCTTTTTTCCTATCCAGCTCCCAGCTCCTCTTCCC